>JAAEAF010002750.1:0-82231 GCA_011037195.1 Triatoma infestans | reverse complement strand
GAAACCGGTCGATGACCAAAAAATGAAGCAGGCTATCACAGAAAATGACTCTGACGTTTAAACTATATCCACTTATACCGAATCCATGCAATTATAAACAATTATTAAATTCCCACTCGACGGTAATATTTGAAACCATGGTGGACTATCTCGAAGAGATAAGTCACAAAGTTTAACAAAAACTTTAAATTTTAGTGTTGGCTGTGGCTTCAAGCTGATGCCATTAAAAAAAATAATAATTCAAAATATTTCTTATTACGGTTGATCTTCACTTATGTCGTCCCTCTTGGCGATAAGCGCGCGAAAATAGAACACTGATTCACTTACTTTCAAGTTTGACCGGCTAAAGGTTCTTTTTTATCAATAGGGGGGCTCCCGTAGACGAGATTACTCTAGTAAGATTATACTAGTAGAGCACATATTTATACAGTAGATATTACAACAGGGTTTGTGGAGCGCACAGTTAAGTAAACGCTGGATCAGGAGACAGGGGCCGATAAGCTGGCCTTCCAGATCGCCAGATTTAACCCCTCTTGACTTTTTTATAGGAGGTTATCGCGAAGAAAAAATTTATGCAAGGAACCAACCAGAAGCACTTAGAGAAGACCTAATCCAAAACTGCTCAGCAATTCCGGCAGACATGATACGATTAGCAACTTCATCTGTTGGGCAGCATTTGCATTTGCGCTTGTGCCATTTAAACTGAGGTGGTCATTTTGAATAAACAGGAAAAATGTTGTATCGTTTTTTTGTATATAAACTGGAATATTGGGTTGTTTTAATTAAACCTGATTTTTAATTCCCTTATGGTTTTAAAATAAGGTTTCAAGTCTTATCAGCATTTGAACTCTCTTACTTATAATAAGAAAATCCGCTTTTAATTTTAGTCTATGAAACAGATATAGCGAAAAAAGACGACAATTTAATCTTTATGATTGAATATCTCGGCAACGCTTTCGAATGTTGAAGTGAAATTAAAGGCATTTTTCTTCATTTTTTTTTTAAATAGTCTTCAATTCCACTTTCTACCACTGATTTAAGGTGTAAGGCGACAATAACATCAAAGAACACTTATACCATCATAAATTAGAGCGAAAATACTTCAACAAAGTTTATGCTCATTTTCTGGGTATCTACCTTCGTTTTGGTTATTTCAAAACTGGCCCGTTTAAATGGAACGCCCTGTATATTAAGCGGTAAATGAATTGAGTATTTCTAGAAAAATAAAATAAACCAACCTATCAGCTCCAGCACAGGATAACATTTTATTGATTCTAATAACATGGAATGGATGCAGTCTCATTCTAATATGAAACTGATCTTTTCCGCAATTCTTCACTAGGTATTTGTTAGCACAAATACGACCTGCTTCGAGAGCCTCCGATGATAGCTGCTCATATTCATCAGATACCAGATGGACGCAGAGGGGAAAATCATCTACTCTAGCTTTTTTTTTACCCAAATCGAAAATACGTATCTTCGGGTCTGGTACACCACGGCAAAACCGTGATTTGGGATATGGCTTATTTTTACAATAACGATAGCTGAAACAAAACGCATAACATAATAGCAATTACATTAGAAGAATCTGTATATTATGAGTAACTAATTAATTATGAGAATATATAAATTGGAAGTACAGAAGAAACAGTAAGGATTCCTGATATCAATAAGAATCTTTAAAATCAAGATAAAACTGTAATCAAGTACATGAAACGTAAAGATACTTTTATAGATTTTTTTTTTACCTACAGAAAGAAGCCTCAACTAGAGCCAAAATTCTATTGGCCTTTAAATCAGCATGTATTCTGACGAATACTTGCACTAAGGCTAAATTTCAAATGAAGTCCGCTTATTTGAAAGAAACTTGTAAAAGTTGGCATAATTCAATCAAAAGCGTAAACATATTGTGTGATAATTTTGTGTTTTTCGATACCCCAACTTTCAAAATGCAGTCAATGCCTTAAATAATAAGGCACACCAGTATGATATGTTCATGTAAATTTAAAAACATAAAATTGGAAATAAATATTATCTTACTATACAATAAATTTTGAAGTTTTAATGGAAATGTTACAGATTTTAAAGCGTATTTCTAAACTAAAAATGATATGATTATCTGAAATTGAGACGGACTGTAAAAAAAAATATAAACTTTGCAATCACACTTAATTCGGGTTAGTACTAATTTATTGCTAGTTTTAAAAATTATCCAGATACAGTAAATTTGATGCAATATAACCTATAGAATACACGAAATGTTGACCGAAGTGTTATCAAAAAATATATAAAATCATCTGGTTTCCCGAATTGTATTTAAAATAAAAATGAAATACTTGATAATTTCTCCTTAGAATACTTAAGAAATACAAGTAAAAGGTAATTTATTGTGGATCACTTACCAACGCGCTGGTCTCCTACCCATGTCTGAAATAAAAAACATACAATGAATTATTTATGGCTAAGAATAAATAAAAGCATAATCCTTCATAAAAGAATTGTAAGATTTCTATTATATGTTAAGATGAATTCGGGTAACACTTACCGTCTTTCTACAACTTCACGACGTGAAACGGAAGGCCTTTTACTTCCAGATACAATGAATGGTACTATGTGCTTAGATCCTTTCATAGCCTTCTATATTTTACGGTTAAGGAAGGTTACAAATAGGAAGGTGTACTCTTTTAAATAACCTTATTTATTTATTTCTTTTTTTATTTTTATTTGTGTCATTAGTAAAAATTAATAGAACTTGTTAGCGCAAAAGTTTTATTTAAGTCTTACATGTAGAAATGGGCACTAAACAGGTATGAAAACTTGTCCATGTTATTTATATAATTTTTTCTAGATAGATCAAATTAAATGTTTCTATATTTTCCTCTTATTTTTTAGCAAAACAGATTTCTATTCTTGTATTCTTATCAGCTTCTATGTTCCTGCACACATTTAATCTCGACATCCTTTTATTTTTTTTTTAATTGTAGTAAGGTTTCTGGAATCGCTCTTCTCATATCTTATAAATGACATAGTTTGTGCAAATCTTACGTCCCATTTATAAAGATGACAGATCTATCTAGACCTAAATATCGTATGTTAGTTCTGTCCGATGATGGGCAGAGATGTCTGTAGCTAGAGAACACTATTCAGAGGCGGGCAGTGCACTGAGAAGGCTCCGGGGGCACAATTGGTCTTTCAGGTCGCAGTGTAATAATTCCCTACAACAATCTACAATTGTAACTTAGTTGGCTTTTAAAAACTTTACTGATAAAGAATCTTCTTATTGTGCCAGTCATGTAATGATCGCTGAGGACATAGTAAACTTGCTCTTGAAAAATCTTATACATGGAATTAACACTGAAAACTAGAATTCATAAACAATATGTTGATCGTTGTTGCAAATATCAATGACGGGGATTAAAGCTATCAAGGATCTAAGGTTCGCCTATACTACTTCCTTGATTGAGTCTTCAGAAAGACCAATCCTAAGAAGAAGTATATTTATAATTTGGTTTCGCACGACTTATTAAGAACATGATAGGGAGAAAAGTTTAGACTAGATACAATCAGAATGATAAAAATTAAAGTAGGACACAAGTCTTTCACAAAATTTATTTACTAATTTTTCCGGTTAAGTGGATATGAAGGTTTCCAGGAAGTAATTTAGGTTAAGAAAAAATTTACAAACAAGAATTTTTTTGGAACTCATTATTATGAGAGGCTCAATAACTGAAAGGGCTAGAGAAGGAGAATTCTGAAAGAATAAGGCCTGAAAAAATATGACAATGCTTAGTTCTCTTGGTACGAAGATCCCAATAGAACAGAAATTAAGAATCCACTAACAAAACTAAAAAATTATTTGTATTCCAATTAGCTATGTCATCGCTTTTATATATATCAACACACTTCATATAACATGATATGACATTTGGAATACAAATAATTTTTTAGTTTTCTTAGTGGATTCTTAATTTCTATTCTATTGGGATCTTCGTACCCCATACATGTATATATATATTGAACATATATATAAACAGCATCTGTTTCACTGGGTAAATAAGAATCTTATCGTAAAGATTTAAATTAGATTTATTTTCTTGACTTTGTTTATTCAGTACCATTGTTTTATACTTATTCAGTGATAAGCTTATCAGAATTTGAGTTGCATATTTTTTTATGTAAGGTATTTAGTTTTTACTCCTCATCATGATGTCTGTATGTATAATAGTATATTAGTTTTGTGATTTTTTTGTTGTGTATCCATGTAATACATGAATTCAATATTCTGCTGTATCTGTTCTGCCTATTTTCCTTTTATTGGAAAGCAGAGAACTTTTTAATAGTATTTTTTATTTTCCCAGATGCTAGTAGTTTAACGCCTTATAAACTATATAGTGACAGGGAGTTTTCTCCTAAATGCATCATTTTATTTTTTCATTTTCTTTTTGTAGGTGGATAAAATAGTAAAGTTGCTTCAAAAAGCGATTAGAATCCCCACACCTCTGTCGGGTAAAATTCTCAGTGTGAATGATGACAACGTGACCATATCTACAATTTGGTCACAAGCAAGTCCTGATCGTGAAATTAGTGTACATTCAGAAATTATTTATTTAGTAGATCAACGAAATTCAACAGTCCGAAATTTTGGACCTATTGATACTACAACAGAGTGAGTGAACAAAAACTTTTTTGAAAGAACAAGTAATAGAAAACCTATAACAAATCTTTTTTATTTTTATTTTTTTATAAACAAAAATTTTCGCTTTCTTTGCAAAATCATATATTTCATACTAGTTTTATAATTTTAATTATTATTTCTAGACTTTTAACTCGTTATTCATCTTCCAATACTTACCGGGCTGTACTTCGTGATGTCCCGTCTGCTTCATCAAAACAAAACAAAAGACAGGTTTTGGAGATATGGAGCAAGAGTACACTATGGAAATCGTTTGACCTGGTTAAGTTTGAAAAACATGGTGATGTTTACACTGATGGTGAGCATCTGTAATTTTATCAGTCGTTCTTGCCTTTGATCACAATTTGGAACCTCTTCTCCGAAAATTTGCAAATAAAATTATAAAGTATAATAATAAAATAAAAATATAATTAATAAAAAGTATAATAATTACAAAGTATAATAATCAATAAAGCAAGCAAAGTATTTGGTCTCAACCAACCAACATTTTGCTTGTAAAATTATAAAAGATTAGTATTTATTTTGAAATTTCACCAAAATAAAACCTACTATACTTTGCAATAAAAACAATCCTCTTGTGAGAGTAAGCCATCCATTCCTTCCATTAAAAGCCATTTTACCATGTGACATTTTCTCCTGTACCTATTACATTAATTCCATATTATATTTTCTGCCTATTTGAAAGCTTATTTTCTTTTTTTAAATTGTCTATCGAAAGAAATGGAATTAGTTGGAAAAGCGCAATACGGATATACATATTAGTTAGGGTTATATATTTTAACTATGTATTTTTGAACAACAAAACTGCTTATTAGAGAAGAAATACCTTAAGCGACCCTCTTTGAGTAATGTAATTTATTAATATAATTAATTGTCCAGTAAAAATAATATAATATGTTTCTCATATTAAGCAAATGTAAACTGGCAAAAGAAACTGAAGAGAACTGAAAAATATAAGTTGTTTCATAAAGTATGTTCACAGTTCATAAAGGGTTAGTGACATACATTATAAGAGCAAAAAACATATTTCTTTTAATGTTTAGGGAAAAGAAAGCTTATGAGTTGATTTTACCCTTATATCTTACCAATTTCTGGTATCTTTCTACAGACCCTTGTGTAATGAACGCGTGCTTTATATGATTTATCAACATACTTTGTCCTAAGAGAGGAGTTTCTTTTAATCTGTAATTTAATCATTTCGATATTTTTCAAATGAGTTTACAATAGATTTAGGCTTCAGCGGTATTCAGTCTTTAGCCTTGAAAACAAAAAAATATAAGCAATTTATTATTATTATTTTAAATAAGACATTTCAACATCTGAGGTCAAGACGCGCAGAGCCCTGTCTGCGAATCCTTCGAGCAGGATTCTCCAGTTATGGAGAACTCACTGCCCATCATGGAAGCGAGTTATAGAGGCTCTTGGGCCTTTGAAGCCCAAAATGTGTTTAACATTAAATAAATAATCCTGTAACTGTTAAAACAATTCTGTATTTTTCTTCTACACTTTCTGTAATATAGTTTAGACATAATCCAATCTTCCTTTAGAGATACGCGTAGTTCTAAAGAATTTTGGCAAACGTTACAAAAATTCACAGGGAAAAAAAGTATGTAAATGAGATTTCTATTTCCGATTGGTCGGATTTCTATAATTCTATTTACTCCCCTAGAACTTTAAGTGATGATAATTATTTTGGTACGTTTGACCCTCAAATGGATTCGGAATTCTCTAGAGATGAACTTGCGCGAGTTTTAGCCACCATTAAAGTTAATAAAGCCCTGGTCCAGACATTGTTCCAAATGAGGTCTTCAAATTTCTCCCGGATAATTTGATTAATTATTTACTTAATTTTTTAAATAAGGTATGGTCCGCTGAAGAAATACCTGCCTCGTGGAGTATGTTGAGAATGAAAATGGTTTATAAAAAAGGAAATCCCAGAGACCCTTTTAATTATCGCGGAATAGCTTTAGTGAACTCATTAACTAAATTTTTACACAAGTTTTATATAACAGAGTGAGCAATTGGGCTGAGGAGAATAAAATCATACCCGAGGAGCAGATGGGATTCCGGAAGGGAAGGGGATGCAGTGATGCTGTGTTTGTGATATCGTCTGCGATAAATATCCATCTTAGATAAAAGGGTAGGGAGCTTTATGTGATATTCGTAGATTTCCGCCGTGCCTTTGATAGTGTTGCGCATGATCTAACGTGGGCTAAATTATTTAAATTGGGCATGAATCCTAAGGTGATCAGGATTATTAAAAAATTGTATAATTCCTCAAAAGGTATGTTGATAATAACACAGATCAATCTGAGATGATAGATGTCACGTCTGGAGTTCTCCAGGGTGAAATTCTGAGCCCTCTATTATTCAGTCTGTACCTTTGTAATATTGTAGAGTATTTTACTAGTAGAGGAGCACAGGGAGTTTATCTTAACAATCTCCGCGACCTGTTATTATTACTGTATGCCGACGATTTGGCAATTATTGGCTTCTCGTGGCACGATGTACAGAGGAAACTTAAGATTCTTGAAGATTATTGTAAAGAGAACCACTTAAACGACCGGTTTGGATATTTCATCCATCGTCAGAGCAAATTCAAAAGTTCGTGTAAGAGTTAACCTTATATGTGTATGTTCATAAACATTATACCTTCCCACATATATACAACCAACAAGTGTGAGTCTACAGAAACATTTTGTTGAAGTGAACTCTCTACACGAACTTGGTGAATTTGCTCTGACGATGGATGAATATCCGAAACTGGTCAGGAACAAAACTAATATGCATGCTACGACGGATAAAATACCGGATGTTATCCAGCATTGCGGACCCAGCCACATTTTCAACATAACAAAACTGTCCCTTTTAAAAGAGCAGGTAGATTAAAAAATTTAAAGAAATTCTTTCTCAATAACTTAGAGATTGAAGTACAAAGAAATTTTACATATTTCGGTGTGCCGCTTTACTCTTCAGCTAAATTTGCTAAATCTGCTTCAGATTTTTTAACTAAAAGTTCTTTGGCTATTCCAACAGTGTTAGATATTCTCAAGTCAGTAAAAAGTGAAAGCTGGCAATAAAGCGTCCAATTGTTTGATAGTCTTGTGGTCAATGTGCTTTTATATGGTGCAGAAATTTGGTCCCCTCCATATGCTGAAATAGTTGAAAGGGCGCAGGTCCGCTTTATTAAGCTTCTTTTGAATCTGCCGCGTTCCATTCCTGATTTCTATGTCCGCCTGGAATCTGGTAGGATTCATCTAAAATTTAATGTGTTCAAACGGCTGCTAGGCTGGTGGAGGAAACTACTTGCTATGAGTAATGACCGCCTCCCCAGAATTGCTATGATAGACTTTTGCAGCTAAGCGATAGCAAAAAGATGCCCTTTAATTGGGTTACCGAGTTTAGTTCTTATTTATTCGAGATTGGGGCACAGGATGTCTGGTTGGCGCAAGACTTAAAACTGCTCTGTGATAATTACACTTCCCTAATTGAAGCGTGTAGAAATAATCTTTTATGTAAAGATATATCTAAGGCAGAGACTTCTAATTACAATATGTATTTTAGAAATATAAGTACCCTAGGATTGGGAGAAGAGTATTTAATGTTTAATATACATATAAATAAACTTAGAATATTTTGTCAGTTGCGGCTAATGGGAAAGAAGGTTAATAGGCTTTTTTATAATGGGACAGCTTATAAGTTTTCTCCAGAGTCGATTTGCCCATTGTGTAATTCGGGTAGTTTGGATAGCTTAGAACATTTTGTTTTAGAATGTAAATTATTTAATAGTCTCCGTAAGCTCCATATTTCCGAATATGTTAGTGACGTCTTGGATGTGAATTTAATATTTTGTAACTTGTTGGTACCAGAGTCAGTTTCAAAAATCAATAAAATTTTCTATTATATTTCTAAGGCCCTCAAATTAAGAAATGTTGTGTTAAATCTTCCCTAGAGGCATATCTCTATTTATTTATATTTTTAATACATGCTGAAAGTGTGACAGCTTGTTAATTTTATTTCATTGCTTTTTGGTTTTTATTTTCCATTCTTAAGGGTAAGGTTATTTTTCTTTTGTTTTTGAATTTGGTTAAACTTGACATTTTGTAAAATTTTCTTTTTGTTTTTTGAAGTATGATGTTATTTTATTATGTATATGTTTTATAATGTACTACTCAACTCTTGCTAAAAAAATTATATTTTATGAGCAATAAAAAAAAATATATATATATATATATAGTTTAGACATGATTCAGGTATTAATTTTTCATAATTGATGTAATTGTTTTACTACATTAATCTGGATAAAGCCTCATTTCTATTAGGAGAGTTTGGTTGCCTAGAGTGGTCCCCTTGTGAGACAAAGCTTTTATATGTAGCAGAAAAAAAAACACCAAAATCTGAACCGTTTCTTGGCCCAGGTTCTAAGAAGTCTTCAGAAGCCATCGT
The DNA here is from genome assembly GCA_011037195.1 of Triatoma infestans. Taxonomy (NCBI): domain Eukaryota; kingdom Metazoa; phylum Arthropoda; class Insecta; order Hemiptera; family Reduviidae; genus Triatoma; species Triatoma infestans. The sequence goes on along the minus strand of JAAEAF010002750.1, from coordinate 73,092 downwards.
TGTAAGTGTCCCAAATTATAATTTATTAATATTATTTTATTAAATAAATAAAAATTTGTTTGTTTATCCTTTTTGCAGGGTACTGAATATGATTTTGTTGAAGACTGGGGTGAAACTCTAGTTGGTAAAAGCCAACCAGTCGTAGCTATATGCGATATAGAAACTGAAGCAATAGAAGTGATAAGTACTGATGCCTGTGATGGATCGGAAGCTGAAGATAAGTGGTCATTTGGACAGGCAGTTTGGGCACCTGATGGAGCTAGTATTGTTTGTGTGGCTTGGAACAACGCACCTCGAAGACTTGGCTTAGTCTATTGTACTAACAGAAAATCATATATCGTGCACATAAGGGACGTGAATGGCACCAAAGAAATACGTCAGTTTGCATGAGTAGTTATTATTTTGCCTATTCTTATAAACTTTTGTTGAATTGTTTTCTTCTCCTTCAATCCAAATCTTTCTTTCTAAATGTCTCTCTTAAAAAATCTTTATTGAGACTAAGACATCTTTCCCCGCCACCTTCCTTCCACTTTTGTTTCTAAGGTGGCCGTTTTCCTCCGATTAGACATCTGACAAATGTCCATACTACTTTAACTAGATTTCTTATCTTATTTTTTAATACCAGCTCAAAAATAAAAATAAAAAATCCACTTAAAGCTAAGATTTCTTAAGCTGTTTTCCTACGAAACTGATTGAGCGAATGTGTCATCACATGCATCTTCACTTTTATTTGAAATACAACTTAGGGAAAATTGATTTTAAGGATGTTCTGGGGCCCACAGTAAGCTTTACTTTGATACGTCACTTATAATGTTGTAGTTCACCTCATCTTCATAACATTATGAAGTATTGGATGAATTTTAAATGTTCGTTGTAAAAACTTTTCTGATGGACATGACAGTTGTAATAGCGAAAGGCGTGTGATTGTTTCGCATAGATTTTTATTTATTATACCTAATTATTAGAGGATGCTAAGTGAATAAAAGAACTATTTAGCTCCTTATAAATTAAAATGTCATATAAGCCCTCTCGATCGAAATTTCTCTATTTATCTCCTGAAACTGGATGGTAATGTGCTAAAAATTGTATACTATAATAATATATTTGTATTCATTATAGGAAAATTGAGTGATGATGGTCGCGCAGTAAGAAGTCCTGTCTTTGCTCCTGATAAGAGCAAACTTGTTTGGCTTGAAAGGGATATAAATGGACCACATCATGCTTGTCATCGAATTGTGAAATATGAATGGGATTTGAAAAAGGTAAATAATATTACCAATGGACAGTTTTCTTATTGCAGTCTTAATTTTATGAATGAAGATTTTTAATTTTTTTTCATTTTTTTTTTTTTATAGAAATCAACAGTCGTTGATATTATTGATAAGGAGATAAAAACTAAAAGTGGAGATCTATTCTATGGTTTATATTGCCTTACTTTGAATCGACCCTGGTTGTCAGATAGCAAAACACTTTTAGTATCTACTCCGCAACGAGCAAGTGTTAGAACATTTGCAATTGATACTGGTATGACAGATTAAAAAGCTATTGATTTCATTTTTTTATCTGTTTGGGGGGGGGCTACAGGACCATTTACTGGAAATACGGTATCCTGTTTCCTTCGAATGTCGCTTGTGAATTGCTTTCCGACAAGGATCCAGCTAGTACACATTTTTTCGGATCATGAATTGAGGTTGAATTTACTGAAGCTGCTACTGCATTTATAGTTTCAACCAAGAGCCGCACCTTAATTGTTGGCCAACTTGAGTGGCCGGTCCCGGGAATTGAAACAGGGCATGTACTCCTTCGAAATTTTGGCAAAACATAAGGTCGAACATAACAGTTTTTCTTCAGGAGTGAGGTCTTATTGCATTTTTAAAGACGCTAAAAGTTGATGCTGAGCAAGAAAAGCAATTCTGCATCCGCCTCTTGCCGACTGAGGCATACATTTCAAATGTTACCAAATTATTATTACTAAAGGGAAAAAATATACTGATCAATTTATTATAAAAATAGAACAGTAATACTTAGTAATATATGACGGGAAGCGTTGAGCATCTTCTTGATTTCTCAAGAAATTTCTGATCGGAATGTGATCATTCAATCATAGTGGAATTGCTCAAATTTTCATTACGAAATTATGATATTTTAACGATATTTTGCCCTTAAAAAATTTTACCTTGCTTTTTTAATCATCGTAATATTAATAATTAACTTATTTTTGCAGATAATGGAAATGTGATTGATATATCTGGCACACAAAGTTCTGAGGAAACTTTTAGTGAAATAGTTTTGGATGTATCCCGAGATCTTGTACTTTGTTGGAGATCTTCAATGGGTCTAACGCCATCATTATTGCTGGGCGGTGCTGATACATCAGGAGTGAAGGAGTGGATAACATTATTGCCACATTCACCAATTGCCGAAGGCTACCATGTTGATGTGATCAGACTTAAAGCCAGCCGCACTACTGATTTAGTCAGTTAGTATCAGCACATAAAGTTTAAATTGCATTTTTAACATAAATTTAAAATAAGCTAATCATAAATATATTCATATTTATTTTAGGACTACTACTTCTATAATATTATTTACTGTTTCTAGGAGACTACAGCGCGGTATATTTTGGACCTCCTCTAGATAGCGATGTGAAAGAATTGCCTTTGATTGTGTGGCCTCATGGAGGACCTCATTCAGCAACTGCTAATGCATACTCCCTGCTCTGTAATTTCTTTGCACAACTTGGTAAGATATGATCAACTATCTAGACTTGAACTTCCATTTTTATTAACGAGATCATTTTTTAATAATGTGAAGAGTTTTTTTAATAAAGTAGTTTGTATCTTTTACCTAGATGTTTATATTTCTATTATTTGCATCGACAGTATTAACAATGTTGAAGGTAGTCACCCTAAAGCCGTCTAAATTATGTACAGAGAAACATTCATTTTTATGTCGAAAAAATAAAATCTGGTGAGAAACACTCACACGACATTCTCTTACTGCAGTGTACATGATTTAAGTGACAAATTGTCTTCAAACTTGTAATTTTTATTAAATATTTGCTTATCTTCAATTTTATATCAATTGGAGAATCTAAACTTAATAAAATGACTTTGGGAGGAAACCGTTGAGTTTCCCTTCCCCAAAACTTCTGTGGCTGAACTTTCTCGGAAAAAGGTTCTCAACAAAAGTGATTGGTCTTGTATTCATACTTAGTCTAACAAATTTAATGAAATCTGTCGGTGTTTTTATGGATAAAATTGTAGAAAACTGAAATAATTTCAGTAAAACACACTTCCGATCACCGATCTTTTCAAACCTAGAATTTTAACCCCATACTTAATTCTAATTAAGATTAGATTAGATTATATCGGGGGAGGGGACTCCAACCCAGGCACCGCAGCCAATTTTTTATTTGATAGAATTGTATATAAACTAAAACAGCACTTTAGATGAAAACATAACCCTGCCCTTCTTCCAGAACTCACCTTAAATGAATTTTTCCGGTGAAATGTTACAAATAAAAATTGTAGCTCTAAATAAAGTATATAATAAATTGTAAGTTTAAAGTGTATAATAAATCGCAAAAAAGTGGGGGGGGAAAATTCAGTAATGTGGTACTTTCGGTTGAAGAATTTTGACAGATAACTTACTTTTGGATTAGGTCTCAAGACTGGTGTGGGACAGCCGAACCGAGGTGGGTGCTCGGAACAAGTTGACATTCGCCTGAGTGACGGGACTAGCAAGGTTTCTGGGCAATGAGAGGGCGGATGCCCTAGCGAGGGAGGGTTCGCAGGATACCTTTATAGGCCCCGAACCCTTCTGCGGCTTATCCAGGAGCCTCATTCAAACTTCTATCAGGGGTTGGATAGAAGAACAGCGTCTGCGTTGGTGGGAGAGAACACCAGGACAGAGGCAGCCAAAGCTCTTCATCAAAAGACATTTGCCTAAATTTACCAGAGACCTACTGAGCCAGACCCGAAGGGATATAAGGTTAATTGTGGGTCTACTAACAGGGCATTGTAGGCTGAACAGACACATGCACCACCTACAACTTGCGGATAGTGCGGTATGCCGATTCTGCAAGGTAGAGGAAGAAACCCCGGCGCACATCCTTTGTGAGTGCGCCGGCCTGGCGAGGATTAGGTTTCTTCAATTGGGGACAGGCAATCCCGAAGCTAGAAGCTTCATGACGGAGCCGCTCTCAGCTTTACTAGGATTGATCAGGAGGGCAAAGCTGGGGGTTGTGCTGCACAATTTAGGGATCACATAGACTAGATTTGCAGTCGCAGGGAAGAATGAAGATCCCCCCCCCCGCTTCTAATCTAATCTACTTTCGGATTCCATGGTGATACCTAAACGTTTGAACTTTCAGGGGATTTTTCCAAAAAACCTATAACCGATGTTTTGGCAATTTCTTAAAATAAAAATTTTTTCTTTGCAAGGAGCATTCCAAGTTTAAAGAAAATCATTATAATCTTTTTGAGAAAATTCAAAAACTTCCGGTTAACAGATTTTCTTCAAATTTGCACTTCTATCAGTGCATATTAATATGTATTATGTTTACAAATTGATACTTTAGAACAAAGCATAACGCAACAGTTCCCTCAGAACCCCCAAAAAATCAGTTTCCCCGAGAAATTTTCAAATAAAAGTGACTGTAGGTAGATGGTATATGAAATTTAAAGAAAACCGCAAAAAAACTGAAAAAAAAAAATTGGTAAAATTATTTTGCTCGAAAGCCCCGTGTCAGATAAGATGGTAGTACCTAGACGAAATACAAAGTTTAAAATTCCCTCGGTTTCCGTTTTTAAGTTTTTTTTGTTAAAACACACACAGCTTAAATCCACAACTTTTCCTGTGAATTATAGAGAGTACCCTTATCATTTATTATTCGCAAAGTGCAAGATTCATCTATATCTGAATGGAACCAATTATGACTTTCTACCACAAAAACCCATACTAAGTTCTCCTTTCCTAAATTATTGCACTTCTGCGGAGAATGAACATCAGGCAATCATCTAAGGTGATTTAGGTGTTGAGTGTATACGGAAGTTAAACCTTCTTAAGTAAACCTCTTAAACGAGCCTCTGACACCGATTTAAAAATCATAGATGATCCTACATGTCTATTAAAATCAATCCAAAATTTTGAACATATAATATTGAACGGTCCAGTACTTAATGCCATTAAAACTCCATTAATTTAAACAGTCATTCTGTTGGCCTTCATCTCGACGTCACTAACCACTAAATTCCAAATACTATGATCACTTTTTAAAGTTCACAAATTTCTTATGTGACTTGATTCTATTCTTCTTTATTTTCTAGTTTAAATACCTATTTCAAATTATTTAAATTATTTTGTTACTTTTAGCAGTATTTTTTCTTGAAATTTATTTTTTATTGCATTTATTACATTGATGATATTTTACATAGTGCAAATATGCTTGCATAATACAAGCATGGTGCAAATAAAGATATTGTAGATTGTAGTAGGGGAATATTGCAATGCGACCTGAAAGATCTATAAATAAAAATATTTAATTTAAAAAAAACAACAACAAAACATATATACATACCGATTATTCCTTAAAAACATTTTTTTCTTATCTGGGGACGTCAAAACATATATTTCTGTTGAAAACAATTTAAAAAATTTGACCAGGATTAAGAGAAAGTAATAGTCTATAAAAAATCATGCAGTATTTCTGCTTAATGTGTTCTTTAAAATGTTAAGTGTTTTTTTTTGTACTAATTAATTCTTTCTAAGATGCTATTCGTGTTTTAGGTTTTGCAATACTTATGATAAATTACCGTGGTTCTATTGGAGCTGGACAGTCATCTGTAGATTGGCTACTAGGAAGAGTGGGTTCCAGTGATATAGAAGATGTCCACCAGGCAGCTTTGCATGTTTTGCATAAATATGGTTCACAACTTGATCCTGCCAAGACTGTACTCTTTGGTGGCTCCCATGGTGGTTTTATTGTATTACATTTGGCTGGACAGTACCCGGTTAGTTCACTGTTTTTTTGTTTTGTTTTTTATTTTATTGCATAATATTGCATTAACCAGAAAGATTTAGTAAAGAAGGCCATATATACACAGTTTAATATATTTGCATGTATCATACTATTTCTTATCTAATACATTTCTTTAATAGACCAATAAATTTCTCTCACTTAACATTAATGCATGTTTTAGTAAAAGATCTCAATTTGTTAAATGTATGTATTGTTTTATTATATTTTTCAAGTTATTTTCTAAATAATACAATTCCATCATCTAAATAAATATTAATTAGGATTAAATATGATAACAAAATTACTATGAAACTATAGTTTAACAATTTTTTGAAAAAATCGTTTGGCCGGAAGTGCGTTTGAACTGAAGATTTTTCACTTAGGTTTTACTCCATTAAAACACCGATGGATTTCATTACATTTGGTATACTAACTATGAATACAGAGACCTACAACTAACTATTTTTTGAATACTTTTTTCTGGAGAATGTTCATTTAAAGACATTTTAGACGAGGGGTGATTGTGTTTCCTCAAAAAAGACATTTTATTAAATTTTCCCATTATATAATATGAAGACAAGTGAACATTTAATAAAAATAAGTTTGAAGGAAATTTGTCAAGTATGACGATGTAGACTGCAGTAAGAGAAAGTCGTGTGAGTGTTTCAGGCCAGATTTTTTTAGTTTTGAGTTATTTTGTTCACACACAACACACACCAATCAGGAGGTATTTCTCACGTGGACCTCAAAACGTGAATTTTTGGGAAATATTCACTTTCGAAAATTTGACATGATTGCAGATCTTCGTCTTCTTACAGCAGGAAGAAGAAAACAAACGAACGATTTGTACAATGCAGCTGAAATAAGAGGCTTAAAATTCAAAATAAAATGTGATTATTTTATTTATTATATTTTACCTTCTCTTGCTCATAATAAGAGGATGTATTGCGATCGTGCCAGATTTTCGAAATTGAGTTTTCACCGGAAGTACGTGTTTTGATGTCCCTTCAGTACTAAAAAAATATTTTTAGCGAATATTCTGTGTGGGTGTGTGTGTTTGTAACAGAATATCTCAATAACGAAAAGCCGCAGGGAGCTCAAACTTGATATTTCATTTAATCACTATCACCGCATCAAACACGAAGATTTCGAGCAAACTTCATCAACCGTAAATGCAACATTAATGAATTTTTTGTTTTTAGTTTTTCGTGATGTTCTCGAAAACGGTTCCAGTGATTTTCTTTAAACTTGGTATACAATGTTCACACATAAATACCTATCACTTTTATTTGAAACATTTTTCCGGGAAAATTAATTTCTGGGGGAATAGTAGCGTTATGCTATGCTTTCCTCTAAAGTGCCACTTCAGTATAATGTATAGTTTTATCAACTACAATAATATTAATACACATTGGCAGCATTGATAGAATTCCAAATTAGAAGGAAATCTGTTAACCGGAAGTGCGAGTTTAGTGAATAGGTTATTTTTGAGTTTTTGGAATTTTCTCGGAAACGACCACAACGATTTTTTTTTGCTTGAAATACTAACTGCACAGAAATAAACTTAACAGTTTTATTTGTAACATTTCTCTAAAAAAAAAATTGTTTCTAGGAATGTGAGGCGTTAAAATTCAAATGTGTTCAATATTATTGGTGCCTCGCCACAATGTAATCCATTTCCTACCTGCCTCTCTTTTGGCAGATTGACATGTATCCCCCACCACCTATATATTTATGTTTGGACATAAGTGCTAAATGTGAAAATTTAAGAAAATTTGTCATTTTATATATGACTCTTTCCGTATTAAGAGGAAAATAGAGAAAGTCGTGAGGGTTTTACACCATATTTTTTACTTTTTTTTCTCCCATAAAAATAATTTTCTGATTAAAAGATTACCATGTATTTGCATTATGATACTGCATTACGAAGCACTGCTGAGAATGTTGGCTGAGATCGATGGCTGCTCTAAATGACTATCATGACAACAATGGCATTTTTTACGAGTTTCTAAGTTACCTCCATTTCCAGAAGATATTTTGCTTTCTAAATGATTTTGTTTATAGCAATATGTATATTATTAAAACTTTTTAGTAATGTATCGAAATGTATACTTAAATAGTTTTAAAGAAATCTTGTGATGAACAAATTTTTGTCCCTAATGTTGCCAGATTGTTTTGTGCATGCTATTTAACGCATTTATTGCTTTAGTTTTATTTAAGCATTTTGATAATTTTAAAGGTGGTAGCTACTTAACATTCGCTATTGTCTATCACATAAAAGTAGTTAACTTTTGCTATTTTGATTTTTTTTTTCCTTTATACACTTTTATACTGCGCTATTAATTTATAAAATAATTGATGATAAGAAATTTTGTAGAAATCAATATTTCTTTATACATAATTATATTTTTATGAGATATTTTAGCGATGTTTAAGTTATAAGAAAGTATTGCTGTAATGTCAATTGATTTAGTAATTTTATAACATTATTTTAATGGTGATTATTTCTTTATTTGTAAATATGTCCACGCATTATTTTGATACTTACCAGGACGGAGGTGTCCTTTCACTCTTCATAACTTTCCTGTGAATATATATATATATATATATCCCCCCTATGATTTTGTAAATGTATTATCCCTAATCAAAACTACCAAACTTTGTAAATTTTTCCTGTTCTAAAATCACAGACATAGTTGAAGTTTTGTTAGGTATAACCTGTATTTAAATACTTTTAATTGAAATTATTCCATAAGATAAGTATAATATCCTTTTGTTAATTTTTTCCCATTACTACAGTTAATTGTAATAATTACGAGCGTCCCTGTAAAAATTGAATCACTTTAGTTTGAGGTTTTCTCTTCTTTTTTTTTTGGCATTAGTCTTCGCCATAAGCCATAATGGTGCATATTACTTCTTCACAATTGCCGATATCCAGCATAATATGCACATTTACAACTTCATATCACAATTTATATTAATTACTAAATATATGCATTCATATTTCACGCATACAAATAAATACAAACATACCTATTCTTACATTCATACCAATTCTCCCCTCAATAATTAACCTAAATTAACAATAGTTACACATCTTATATACTTACAATCTACGGTTGCCGGGGTAGCCAATCCCGGCTCAGACCCGCCTGTCCATGAGACAGTGGCTCCCCACTAGTTTGATGAAAAAATTATTTTTTGAACAAATTTATCCCAAAATTTTAAATACAGATATCCGTTACTAACAGTGCTTACTACCAGTAGTATAAGACACTATTATGAAGTAGTCCAGTAGTCAGTAGTGTCAAACCATTAAATGCAAGACTCCTAATCTGTAATGAGACCCACAAAAGCCAGCTGTCCAATGCAAGTACAAAAAATTAATAATAGCTTAGCTTGCACTTCAGAATATTTACAAAAATTAACATAATTTTATTTTCAACAATGTTTTAAAGTTACAAAATGAAGTTTTAGAATGTTATATGTGAAATGGTTTCACAAACTTGAAGTTTTCCAGTTTGAGTTCCCTCACAAAATATATTTTTGTTTTGAAAAAATGTTTCAAATAAAAGCTAAGTTCTTTTGCATGAATCGTAAATAGACTTGGAAGAAAATTGCTAGAGACGCTGCATCCTTTGGTAATTCCTAAACGGATTGTCTGAAGATTGTTTTTAATTTTGGGGAACCTCAAAACACACAAAATTCAAAGTAGAAAATTTTATATTATCTTAATACTTTCTTTTATCAAGAGTAAAAATAAAAAAATAATGGATTAGAATTGCTAGCAAAATTATATCTTTCCATTATTGAAAATAAGAGAAAGTACAAAACGTTGACTTTGCCTTAGGCTTCTGCAACTCTCAAAAACAAAATTCTTGCGCCCTATCTAAAGTAAATTGACAAAAAAAAATTGAAATTTCAAAGAAACATATCAGATCTATCAGATCAGATTCCAAATCCGTTCTTATTGGACATTTAACTTCGTTCTAGGACTGGGCTCTAAATTCCTCGGAAGATGTCCCAATCATGTTTTTCTAGGAGGTATATTTTTTTTGTATGTTGCTGCATTAAAAATAGACATTATTATATTATTATTATTATTATTAAAAATTTAAATATCTTGTCATTTGCAAGTTGTGAGGAAACCTATAAGTTCGGCCGCCTCGTGTAAATTAATATTTTTCACATGGAATCACAGTCAGAGAGGAGTCTAGAATCGCGTGTGTTGTACCACTTATCTCTACCTTAAAAAACATACAAACTAAAAACTATACAATGAACTTTTAAAAAGTATATATATAAAAAAAAAATTTTTTTTAATAAAAACAAAAGCTTTTTCAAGTCTTAATTTTAATTTATTTTTTCCTAATAACATTAGAAATGTGTGCGCTACACTAGTTAGTTAATTGCATGATAACGTCATATCAGGCGAGCATGTTCTAATAAATCACTTCATCGGTCCCTCCAGAATGTTCACTTATTGATTAAATATTTTACAGACCAGCTACCATTGTGTAACTGCTCTCAATCCTGTCACTGACCTGACTTCATTCTCTGTATCGGACATCCCCGACTGGTAAGTGTGCTGGTAATGTTGACAGTGCCGCTCTGTTAAGAGCAGCATGTCTCTCTATTATCTCTCTCTCTCTCTTCATCTTTTTTTAGAGTAGTAGTTGTATTTTTGTTTGTTTATATGTTTGCTTGCAGTCTCATTACAAAGCGGTTGCAACAAGAAATCCTGTAGCATATATATCACCCTTAAGCTCTACTTCGGACATACCCGACTGGTACGTAATAAAAAAAAAATCCTTCCAGAATTTGATTAATTTCTTTTTATACAAAAGATAAAATGATACCTCATTCGTTGTGCACCCCTTGAAAGGACCAGCGGATGCAAATCACTTCGATAACTGCCCAGTAATATCAGCCCGATAGATAATATAAATGATATGGAGAACAACGAACATGGACTGCAAGATAATGATGGGCTCTTCAAAAGCAAAATACAAATAACAGAAGAAAACTTGGAAGGATAATGCATTCAAATTTATAAAATAAGAAGATTTATGACCATATCAAAATCAAGTTTGAACTAATCATCACAAGTCATTGCCACTCCCATGTCATTTAAAAAAAAAATCTGAAGTTACCTTCATTTCAACATTTCATGGATGCAAACATTTAATAAAAGTGAATGTTCAAGTGCTCATCAGAGCACAAATCATTTGGTTTTCTCATCTTTACGAGAACAAAACTTATTTTAGACTATTTCTCGAGAAAATGTTTTCTAAAGATTGAGAATTGTTGAATGTTCAGTGCCTCTAGATCCTAGGTTTTAAGCTGTGCAAAAGAAACAATTGATTTTCAACTGAAATGGTAATCAGTAACTTTAGCTGGTGTTAATAATGTAAGAACGTCTCTGCCAACCTTTGTTGTACTTATATCAAAATGGTGTAATCTCTTTTGTTAGACATTTGGGTTTAGGGTATCCACAGATAACTCTAGCTCACTAAAAGACACACACTCACACTTCGCTCACTTCACTATCTTTGAGAGTTACCAACTTTTTTTTTGGCAGTAGTAGATTTGGTTTTAATACTATAAGACATCTACATATCTAACCTGAGAACTAATAAACGAAAAGTAAAAATATGGAATTTTGAAATTAAGAATTGTAAACACATGTATTGTAAAGATGTGCTGTTGCCTATTATTCTGTATCACTTGATATTTACTTGTCTCTTGAAATTTTTCTAAGGTTTCGTGCATTTCATTTTTCTTTCTTTGGCATTGGCTGCTGGGGTCATAACGCCGTGCACTTTGATATGGTTAAGAAGAAATTTTTTTTGTTCGTTTTTGAACCAAGTTCTTAATAAAAGCAATTTTAGCATGATAGATGTAGTGGATGTTTTTAGAGGGTTGGACAAAAGAGAAACTTAGGTTGTGTAAAGTTAGATTTACTGAACACTGTTTGTATTAAGCGCGAATACTTAACAGTTGCAAGAACTTCACACTGTAATATTTTAGACAGACTGACTGGCAGAGTGACGGTGTGAGAAGTATGTTGTTTGTTGACGGTTGATGGGACTCAAATGAGAGAGAGAGACGAATGATCAGGCACCTTTTATATAGGTGGTTGGACCTCTTTAACTTCTCCTTCCAGATCTAGATACGCTCCTTAGTTTGCCCCCTCTAGGAGCTTGAGGTGGAAAGGTCTATTATAATAGATTTTGTTTTCCTTTTCTTTGTCTTTCCCAAAATTTCTTAATGAACGATTTTTCCCGAATTATGGACGTACACATGGGAACATCCGATTTGTTTCGTTTATCTGCAGTTCTCTTATGTATTTATGGCGTTTTTGGATTTATTACTAAATGTCTAAAAGATTAAAATTTTTGAAACTTCATTTTTCTCATGAGTCCATTAAAGGTGGATTATACTCCTATGGGATTGTAGGCGCTGCAAATCTTTTAACAAAATGATCTTTAAAACGTGATTTGAAAATTGTTTGTTATTACTTATTTTAGAAATAAAAATTTAGTTGTTAAAAAAAAAAATAACTGTGATTGTAATTATTTATTCACTCTTTTACCTGGATTACTCAGTTCTACACCGTTAAAGTGAGAATCTGAGAGAAAACTAATTTTCTAAATTAACTTGAAATGTTATTTAACTTAGTGTTAATTTGATGTTTGTCATTCCATAGCTTCATAAATTAAACACTGGAAAGAGGAAAACTTTTGTTAATTCTGGAATTAATTATCGACTACACCAGCTGCCATTTTAGATTTATTAGCAGTTTCTTGATTTGTATATTAAGAAAGGGATTTCTCAGAGAGGGTTTCTGATCTATGTAGATTACCAAATTTGTCCACTGATGTAAACTACTTATGTCTCTATTTTGCTAAAAGGAACAAAAGGCTCACTAAATTCTTCGATTTAGAGCCGTACTCTGATGCCTAAGCAATATGATATGTTGTAAATCTGAAAGTTTTAATTCACTCACTATTTTTGCAGTTTCGCCACCATTGAACAGGATTATTGATTAACACTAAGCTGTTTCCGTGTAGTAGCCATTTAAAGCTATTGATTATTGCCTTTATTAACATAAAACTTCATCTGCTATCAATCTTTTTTTTAATCAGAATCGTACTTACAAAGTCTATTCTGTAACTATTCTTCCTTCTTATACTACCCCTATCCTTAACGGTAGTGACTGATACATTTTCTTAATTAAGAAGTTTACAAAGTTGTGCTCCGATTTGTATAATTAATTGAAAGTGGCCTGTTTTAGATCAATTACGGCATGAATACTTGCAAAAATCAAAACATAGGAGTGGCAAAATTCCTAGTCCTATGCTTTTTCATATCTGCTGTTTGCCAACGGAACCAAACTTCAAAATTCAAGTTTTAAACATGAAAGTTTTTAAAGACTGTTGATAGCTATTCTTACGTGTAATATAGTTAAGATTATTCGCAATGATAAATTAATTTTTAACTTAGCTGTCGCACTTTTACTATTTTTTTTTTTATGTTTAATTAATCTTTTATCATAGCAATAACATTTAAATGCTTAAATCTAATTTAAAGTAAGATGTCGTTAAATTATGTAAGGTAATTTCTGTTTAATATTAGAGTAGGCGAAGAGAGCATTCCATAATTGCCTCGGTAACATTGTCTACGATTTAGTGAGCCAACATTTAGAATTTGCTCCCGATGTAGAGCATACGGAATAGAAAATATGATTAATCTATTTTAATATTTGGCAGGATTGGAAAAAAATTAAGAATTACAAGACAGAGGGCTGGTCAAAACGTTCATAGCCATGTAATGCTACGCTGCATGAATACCAATAAGTCCTTTTATTACGGTTAACTTTTTTTAAGAACTGTTGTAGTTTTATGGGAGTGAAACTTGGGCTCGAGGATGGATTTTCTGGAAGAATAAAGACTCAGAATGTAAGATGTCTTAAGGCCAATCTGGATTCACTTGGCCATATTAGAAAAGACAAATAAAGTGTTAATCCATTTGATCCGATAGAATCGTCAAGAGGTTCCTTCATTTGTCATTCAGGCTGTGGAAGAGAGGGGGAAGGCTCGAATAAGATGGCGTGACAGAATTGATGGATTTTGAGGTCGTAGATCTGTCCTAGATCGATATGTGTGCAAAAACTTTTTGAAAAAATCGTTTTTCATAATCTGTAGTATCTTACAAAAAAAAAGAAGATAATATCGGGATTGAACGTTTACCGAAATATAGTTTTATTTCTAGCCCAGAATTAGTTGAATAAAGTTGGAAATTAGTAGTTTTCATACAAGTGATAAAAGTATAATGAGATGTTTATACGGCAATGACCAGAGGAGTTTTTTAAAGAAAAAAGAATTATTTGTTGCTCTACGTTTCAGGTACTGTTGGTGCCCTTCTTCAGGAGCTCTGTAGTATAGGAGAGGAGTGTACGTTGAGATGGAAATGGTACCCGAAACTTAGAGCAACAAAGAATAATATTTCTTTAAATAACTCCTCTGGCCATTGCCGTAAAATATCTCATTGTAATTTGAAGGCCTGTCGATTTGAAAATCATGATTAAAAGTATACTTTTGAACTTTTTTATGCTTTTATTGCATAAAATAGTTGAGAGTGTAATTTACCTATGTATATATTTTTTAAATAATGTTGCAATTGAAATAAGATTGTTATATAAACATAATTCCTAATAAGATATTTTAGGTATTCATTATATTTATGCTTTTGAAGTATATGTCTTTGCTTTAAGAAAACACTGCATCGTCATCTTTTAAAATGGATAGGAAATGAATAGGACAAGGAAAGAAATATAACGTTTCCGAGTTTATCTTGAAGATCTAAGGATTTCTGTTAAACTGTATGTATTACATACTAATCTAATGGGAAAATATTGTTTCTGCGATTTGATAGCTTTATTTCATCAGATAGCACAGATATGTCCATGCAGACTTTGAAAGTGAATAAAGTGCATTCTGCAACAAAAGAAGAACAAAATTTATTTGATAAATGGAAGAAATAATTAAGAGCATTTAGCATTAGTCAAGAAGCCAACGTTTTCTTTATTGGCAATCCAAATTATTTATCATCAGAGATATTTTCGGGTGTACCTACTAAATTTGCTCTGTGCAAATCTATGTTATCACACTATTTGACAAATACATCCTGATGATGGGCGAACGCCCGAAACCGGTCGATGACCACAAAAAGAAGCAAGCTATCACGGAAAATATCTCTGATGCTTTCCAGCTCTGTGGAACCAACCATAACAAATTGTTTATATTTGTGAAGATGCCCAACAGCGAATAATTACTAGTTTTCGTCTTTGAATATCCGTTCAGCAGAAATATAACGGGTATGTGATATATATATACATATATATATATCGATTCTGTTGTATTATTATTAAAAGAAAGTTGTCTCTTCTAATTTCTATTTACTGTTGGAATTACAGATATTTAAATGATGTTTTGTTTGTTACAGGGCATTAGTTGAAAGTGGGTTTGATTATAGCCCTATGAAATACGAACTAAGTGCGGAGGAACATGAAGCAATGCGCTCGAAATCTCCAATAGCTCATGTAGACAATGTCACTGCTCCAGTTCTTTTTCTTTTAGGCAAAAAGGATCTCAGAGTACCAATGTCACAAGGACTCGATTATTTCCACGCTTTAAAGGCTAGAAATATTAAAACTAGGTAAATTTATAGAATCTATTCGAGAATACGTTTATATTCTCAAACAGTTTTAAAATTTAATTTTTTATTTTAGTATTAATGATTTGCCAGAATTAAGTATTTTTTTTTGGACGTTATGAGGAAACTTAAGCAATGTTAGATTCTTTTCCTTTTTTAGGAAGCATTTGCTCCAATTACGCTATCTAACTGCCTCCTTGAGCCTGTCGTTCCATTTCTTGCTCAGGCCTCCTTTAGCGAGGTAAATTTATTTAGAGAGGTCAAGAGAACTTATCTTTATATGCCATTTTAAGATACTATACATTTTCCATATCGCTAAAATTGAGAGCATTTAAATGTTTTTCAGTATTAATTCCAAATTTGAAGAAAATAGGGCGATTGGAAAATGAAAAATGTAAAAAAAAAAAATTGGAGAAAACAATTTTAACAAATTTATATCAGATTTGTTAATTATTTAGAAAAATGTATAAAAGAAATATTTTTGGGCTCCCGCTTCTCCCAATGAAAACTAACTCAGTACTGACACTTGATGTGTTGGTGGTATATCTTTACTTGCCATTTGGCAACCACTTGGCAAGGAATTTGGCAAATGGATGGGTGTATATAATATAATGTTTGATGTATTGATCTGCGTCATATATAATAAAATGTTTGCTATGCACCTCATTTACGACACCAGATCGGTAATTAGACGTAAAGCCCACCTGAATGTAAACATTACTTTACTGTATATATAAATATCATATGGCTTAATATATTCTATTTATTTTTGAAATTTATTTTTCAGAGCTATTGTTTATGAAGACAATCACGGTTTGGTTAAAGTGCCTCATCTGATAGATTTTGCTGTTAATGCTGCCAGCTGGTTTTTTGAACATATACCGCATAAATTATCTTGAGAACATGAAGCTGGACTTTATTTTTTTATATGACAATACATCCGACAGAAATTAAAGAATGGAATATACAGTGCCTGATAATTAGAATTATGCTGTTTCATGGAATTTTAAATGAATTTTTAGATTTTTCTTAAATGATACATGTTTCATTTAATGAATTTGAGAATAAATATTTGCGAACAAAACCAAAAGAAAGGTGCCATATTTGTACAAGTACTATAACTCCCCTTAATAGTATAAAAAAGTTTTAATGCCCTACTATTGTTCAAAATTTGTATTTACTGGTGTAATAATAATAGTAATAATAAATTCGAAATTTTTTTAGAAATTTATGATATATTAAAATTTAAAAGCACTTAAAAGTTACTTAATATTGCTTAATTTAGGCAGTTTTTAAGCTTAAATTTAGTGGCTTATTGATGAAGAAAACATTTATCTGTTTTTGATTATAATTTTTTTTATCCATTCCTCGCTGCCCCTAAATTACTTCGTGTGACTTACATCTCACACTTATTTTATGTCTGCGCACCATATCGTTGTAATCATTGGTTGCTGGATGTTCCAGCTAGTTCGGTCAGATGAAATAAAAAATATTTCATCAGGCTTTCAATATATATCCCTTCAACATCAGGACAAAAATATCTTTGGAGTACGTAAAAAAAATGAATAAAGTAAGAAGTGAAATATTTAAAAATACAAAGATTTCACTTCAGAATTCAGATATCATGAATACTCTAAGTCCACCACTTCAAGATCTTTATTGTTTTCTTCTCTTTTCCAAAAATAGTTCTGTCTTGATGATGGCACAATTAATATTCAAAACCTTGAATTAAAAGAATTTATTTTTTTTTCATCCAAACACAACTACGTTAATACTGATAGAACTGATTCAGCATGATCACAAAAAGATCACAAATACATATTGTCACTAAAGTTTTTATGTAAATGCCTTTTGGATTTCTTTTTTATTTTTTTGTTATGATCAAAATCCAAAATTTCTCTACCTCAAAAGTCAGATATATGTCTGCCACTGCCATTTTACTTCTAATGTGACCTCATGAATAAAAGAAAAATGATACACTTTTAACAAAAGCTACCTTGTTTGTCATTTTTTACTACCACTGATTTATTCGAACGTTAAGAAAAATAAACCACCACGATTAGCAAAAGCGAGTACTTTGAATTGCCAGAATCTATTGCCATTCGTAATATAAATTACAAAGAAGTATAGAATATATATTTATTTTTTTGTAAAAAAAATAATAAATAAATGCGTTTATCCCTACTGTGGCTCTCAGAGAATCATGTGACTCAAAATTATTTCAGAATTTTGGAATATTATTTTTTCAAAATCTATTCGAACATTGGAATGTTTTTTTTTTAATTTAAATTTTAGCTGGCATCTACATTCATTTTAACAGTGCGGATAGCATTTTTTTATTCAAAATAATTTTCATTTTGTTTCTATTGTAGGAGAATATGAATCGATACTTTTAGAGTCGAATCGGTTTTCGTCAGAAATACTTTTTGTGGCCTCTTAGCAGAATTTTTTTTTTTTTTTTTAAATTGGTACATGCTTGCGTATGTTTGAAAACTTACCTTTTATTTGAAAATTAAAGAAAACTGATTTATGTGAGTTCCGGTTCTGGGTGAGCTGGGAGATTAGGCTTTTCTCTGTAGGATCTATAATACAGTTTTTTTTTTACCATCTGGGGAATTAGAGAACTAAAATTTATTAAATATTTTGACCTTTAAGGAAATGTATCATTCAGAAATTGTGAGAATTGCAGAAAGAGTACCTAACTTTATGCTTCACACCAGAGATTTTCTTTAAACTTAGAATTTCAATTACATATTTATATTTTTATATATATTATATATCTATTTTAATTATATATATAAAATAATTTTTTCTGTTTTGAAACATTTCTCTGGGAAAATTCATTTAAGGCGGCTTTGCGGGAAGGGTGGGTTTAAGTTTCGTTATTTTTGTCATACAAATAATATTAATTAGAATTAAATATGTTGCCAAAATTCCGAGATTGAAGAAAAATGGTTGACTGGAATGGGTTTTTTTTGAACAGTTTTTCAGTTTTCCGTATTTTCTCCCAAAAAACCCGACGATTTCTTTAAATTTGATATACTAAATAAATACTAAGACCTATAAGTTTTGTTTGAAACCTTTTCCGAGAAAGTTCATTTAAAGAATTTAGGACGAGAGAGGAATTTTATGCTTTCCCATTTTATTTATTTAGTCATAAAATTGAAGACAAGTAAAAATTATAAGTTCGAAGAAAAATTATCAATTACAACTCTGTAAACTGCAGTAAGAGAAAGTCGTGTGAGTGTTCACACCAGATTTTTTTATTTTTGATCACTTTCGGATTCCCTGCAGCATCATGCTAAGTATAATAATATTTAGTTATGTTATTAAAAACCATTGCTAGTTTCTGGGAAGTACCCAGCTCGAGATCTGCAGATAAGTATGAAATTTACAAAAATCTTATGTCTTCCACTCCCATCCATAACTCTTAGCTTGGTGGCTGGTCTTCAGTCTAAAAACTGTGTTACTCAAAATTGCTTTCATCGCAGCTTGTTCTTTCATAGTAGAAAATATGAGATGAGCTTCCTTGAGAAAGGGCAATATGAGTTTTAATGTATAGGTTTTTAATTAAGCAATTGAAATTGTGCTATTGTAAGTATATATTGTTATATAATGAATTATTATCCATCTCAGTACTAAAGGAAAACTCAGAATAATTTCGTATCTTAGATTAGATTGACAGAAGGGGAGGGCGAGCCCCTCCACTCCATTAAGAGTTCTATTGTGGATCCCCTAAGATATTAGCATCCTTCAGCTTCGCCTTCTTAATCAGGCCTAGCAAAGCTGAGAGTGGCTCCTTCATGTAGCTTATGGCTTCAGGATTGCTTGTTCCCAGTTGAAGAAACCATTTCGTATCTTACTACGGAGATCTGCAGGAAATTCGCCCAAACACAAATGATCTTATACTTGCTCTCATAATTTCTTAAAATGTATTACTTCTCTTACTTAGTAAGAGAAAGTATTGTGATGATGCCAGATTTTCAGAATTGAGTTTTCACTGGAAACACACTATTTGGAGTCCTCTAAATAAGAAAAGTTGTGTGTGTGTTAACAGAATATATCAAAAATGTTAAGTCGTGGGAAGCTCAAATGGTATATCACAGCATCAAACTCGAATATTTCTAGCTAAATGCGACAACTGAATTTTTTTTTTTTAAGATTTTCGTGACTTTCTCGAAAATGGCTTCATCGATTTTCTCTAAACTTTGTATACTATCCCACACACATAATTACCACTTCAAATATCACTTTTATCTGCAACATTTTCTTGAGAAAATTGATTTTTTGGGGTTCTGGGGTAACAGTAACGTTAATACTTTCCTCTAAAATAGCACTTCAGTATCATATTAATATTTAATATACCTATAGTATACCACCTAGTAAAAGTTTTTCTATCTAGATATTATTAATACACA
Source organism: Triatoma infestans (assembly GCA_011037195.1). Classification (NCBI taxonomy): domain Eukaryota; kingdom Metazoa; phylum Arthropoda; class Insecta; order Hemiptera; family Reduviidae; genus Triatoma; species Triatoma infestans. The sequence continues at coordinate 52,935 of JAAEAF010002750.1, read as the reverse complement.
TTAAAAGCATTGATAGAATTCCAAATTAAGAAAATTGGTTAACCGAAAGTGGAACTTTAATTCTTTTGGAAGTTTATCGAAAACGTTTACAGCAGTTTTCTTTAAACTTGAAATGCTTGCTGCATAGGAGGAACAGATAAATTTTATTTGAAACATTCTTCTCAAAAAATTTATTTTAGAAGGGTATGGGGAGGTCTATCAGTTAGTTTAAATTTAAATTTGCGCAAGCTTAGTTGGTTTTGACATAGAATGCTCCACATTATGCCGCTCAGATATAAAGTAAAATCCCTACCATATTTTTATGGCCAGCCTAACTAAATGTAACGAAAATTTTTTGATTAAATTGTATTGCTTAGATTAAAAGAACGTCGAGTGTTTTACACCAGATTTTTTTTATTTAAAAATCATATACTTGAATTTAGTTCTTCTTCCAGTAAAAGTTCCTCTCTTAAATGAAATATAAATGCTATCGATAGGTCTATCGAAAGGTGTGACTGGCCTTTCTTAACCTGCTTGAAAGTAGGAAAAAAGAAATTGTGAAACACAGCCGACTGACCCCAAACTGGGAATAAGTAAAAGAATAAAGAATTAGAGGCGCGGCCCTGTATGAACAAAATTTACCTCAGAGCTAGTTTCTGCTTCTTTATAAAGCCAAATATTTGCTTTAAGTCTAACCGTTTGTGCCTTATTTTTTTTCACTAGCCTAAGGTATTAACGTACAGCTTTCTTACTGCATATTTTAATTTTTAGATTACTTTTCCAGTCCATAAATTTTTTTGACAGATTTCGTAGTTTTTAATAATTTTATATTTATATTTTTTTTACAGTAATGTGCCCTTTGTACCCCCTGCACATCGTGCTTATGTACCTTTTAGCGTTATGCCCAATTTGGTTTGTGGCATGCACTTTAGTACCGAAAGCAGCCAGTCATGTATGGAAAGTATCATTCACTCCGACAGAATTGAAAACACTTGCTATGTATAAAACAAGTAGTATCATCGCTTCGACCTCAGACTGGCAGCATAATTCAGATGCCATTATCATCAAAGCTTTAGTAGGGGATCCAGAAATTGCTTCAGTACAACAGAATTATATAAAGTTTGAGGAAAAAGACAATTCCACTTGGGTAGCGGAGTTCAATGTTACAGGAAAGTTTCTTGGATATACTTCGGTGAGCTTATGTCAAGCTGCAAAAGAAAGTGAGTTATTTCTTTTACTTCATTATTCTATTTGTAAGCTGATTAAAAATCTCCCGTTTGCTAATATTAAAGAAGCTGCAAATTTGTCATTTATTCTAATGCGTCACTTCCTAACGATTGCTTATTAGACGTTTGCGTAAGATAAGAAAATATAGATAAGTTCGAAATGCAGTCAAATATAATTTTAAATTACCAGTTAAAAACAAGAAATTTATGAATATAAGGATGTATTTCTCCTGCAGTGTTTACTTAATAAAAGTTCATTTGAAAATTACATTTACTTATTAGAATTATAAAAATATGCTTGTATTTCAGATTCATTAAACAATAACGAAGAATGTTTGAAACGAAGTAATAAACTAAGCGTCAGCGTTATACGAAATGATCGCCTTTTGGATAAAATATTTACTGGAAGTGTGATTACGTTAGTTTCAATTATTTTCATAAATTTTGGATGTGCCTTAGATATCAAATGTCTCAAGCAAGCTATCGTTCGTCCAATAGGTCCAGTTATTGGGCTTGTCAGTCATTTCTTATTGATGCCATTGGTGAGTACATTGGTGTACATAGTTTAATCGCGATTGCCAATACCTTCAGCAGCTTTCTAGCGATTAAGCTTCTTCATTAAAAATATGTAATGTATTTGCATGTATTAATTATAGTTTTCAGTAATTCTATGTGCGAGCATGACTAATTATTATCTCTTCTGAAGAGGATACGGTTTGTTGATCAGATTATTTATTTTAAGTAAGATTTATGATGATAAAAGCTGTGGTTATACCAATATTTTATGCTTATCAAATTGCCTTCCATTAATAAAAGCATATTTCATGACCACAAAAACGTTCACCTAAGTAGGAAAATTTAAACAGAAGATTACTTTCTAATTTAAAGAAGTAAAGAGTGACTTTAGTTAGAGTCGGTGATATTGTCTCAACGAGGTAAGAGAGGTAATTGGAAGTTTTTTTCAGAACTTAGTGATATATACTTTTACAGACGTTTTAGACATACTGAACGAGAAAAAAATGTCTTCCTACTTTCTAGAATATTTAGTTACTACAATCTCGAGATTATAAATGAGAGCCCAGTCGGATGAGTTGTGTTTAAATTCCCTAGCCCGTGTAAAGAATTCCATATCCCTGCTATATTAGCCCCTTTATTAATTGTTATTCAATAATTAAATAATAGTTTTCAACTTTTTAAATAATAATAATAATAATGATTTTTACCAAATTAGTCGATGAAAAAAAAAAAATGATTGTCAATGGATGTGCACTGGTTTTTAATTCAAGGACATCCGTTTTGGCTTGTTGGCTTGGAAAAATTACATTTTTGATATAGGTGTGCCTTCAGTATTTCAACTAGTAAGTTTAAACAGACAAAAAAAATTAATCTTTCCTATTTATTACAATTCCATGTTTTAGGAAGCAGTTACTTTTTGTTGGATTAATAGTTCATAAGACCAGTTCTTTTTAGTTAATTTGTTACAAATGGCTTATTTGTAATAAAATCATAATAAGTAATATGTCTGTGTTGAATATAACACCTATTAGCAGGGGAATAGAAACTTTCTAGAGAAATTTATATTTTGGTTGGCATGTCGATTGTCGGAGAATTGCCATGCATTTTAATTTATTTATTATAAAATATTTTACCAAACACTCAACCAGTATTACAGAAACTAAATATTTTCTCTTGCATAAGGAAACAGAAAAAAATAATAATAAAACGAAAAACAATTAAAACCAAACTGTTGAAAAGGTATTAATTATTAAAATAAAATTATCCTAAAACTTCAATTAAACCAAAGACAAGTCTGCCTGCAAAAATTATTCTCAAACTTAAACTAGTAAAATTCAAGTAGATTTCAATTCTGTTAGGTTATTAATTTATTTTTTTAATTGAATCCTAATTTATTTTAAAATAAACATTATATCCTATTTTAAGTTTTTATTTTAAATTCTCAATTTAATTTTATTGTTTTTGCAAAGCGTCTAGGTTCTAATGTTATGATTCATTAAAATTTAAATTATGTGTTATTGAGTAGCAATCTTTATAACGAATTATTCTTTTCTCTTTTTTTTATTTGTTATTGATTAAAATTGTTGAGTATGTATGTTTTGAAGGAATAATTAGCATCATAAATATATTTAGATTGGTTTTAATTGTATAAAGAAAATTGAACTTGAATGTATAAGAAAACTTGAACAGAATTAATCGTAACAAAATCTGTTTATTTTTTAAAGACTGTTGTTTTAAGTTTATTTTTTAAAGTTTTTAAATTAGGCGGTCTTCAGTGTATTCACAGATTTTTTTTTTTAGGAGTTACATGATGAAAGAGTTTGAATAGAATTATGAGACTTCTTTTCTTCTGATTTTATTTTCTCTTTTAATATCTTGAGATAAGATGGATTATGGGAATTACAGTTGGAAGTAAAAAATCTTTTATTCTTCAGAAATAAATGCTAGCCACAAAGAAATTGCACCACTCAGAAAGAGCAAAATAACAAACATGAAATTTTTACATTTTAATTATGTTACCAAGGCGGTAAATAATTTCAAGAGAAACTTAATGAATTCTCCCTTGGTTAACAGAATTTTTCTAATTTGACAGGCTATATTCTTTTCTGATATCTCACTCTAGGCTTGCTGAAGGTGAGATCCAGCTTCTCTAAATTATTTGCCATTGGGGGAAAGGTCTTAAGCGGTTATACAGTCTTAGCCCATATATGAATAGTGGTTAAAATTGAGAGTTAGAGCTGAGCAAGAGCATTATTATCTTCTTTTCTTATTGCATAAAGTTTTGTCAAATTCTTGCTTATGAGATCTAGACGATAGCATCAGTATAGGTAACCAATTCATCTTCAGATCTTGTCGATGTAACAAGGAGCATTGATCCTCTCTTGGATAAAGATCATAGATGACCTCAACTCAATGCTTAAGGCACATCTCATGGTGTAACGACCACGAGCAACAACTGAGTATCTTCCTAGCGCCATTCATCGATAACTTTACCCTAGACAAGAAAGGATTCATCTCTAAAGATAATGTAAGCCAGTTCAATAGCCTTTTACTCTTAGTGGAGCCTGGCTGGTAGTCTTATAAAGTTATGTTGATGTTAATCGTCGTTAAAGTTAGTGGGAGTGAAGTCCAAATGATCTATATGTCGGTAAACTGTTCGCATGGATATCCTTGTCTTTCACCCAATCTGATTTGTCCCAAATCTAGCTGAAGGATGAAAATTCCTAATTTAACTCATATGTCGGTAGCAGTGCATATTAACGCATATTTCAGAAGAAGGAGCTGGATGCCTTTCTTCAGAGTACGATCTCCATATCTTAAACAAGAACAATGGTTACGGATTAAAGTCGCGAAATTTCGGGCAAGGAGATACCAACGATTCAAACTCCTTTCAAAATTGGATAATTGACTATAACGCTGTCTTCTTTTTGTAACATTGTGCAAAATAAATCCTTGAAAAATGTTGTTTATTTTGTTCAATGAAATCTTAAACAAACCTTTGCTTACCATTTTTTTGTTGTCCTTTGTTTCATAAACCTCTTACAACTGCTTAATTATGTTAGGGAATTAATCTTTTCAGGGTAGTGCAATTTTTTTGACATGCAGAGTTTGATAAAATCCGTTTCAGTTATTGTTTTCTTTTTAGATATTTTAAATTATTAGTTCACAGAAATTAAAGAATTTCAGATGTGACTAACATGAAATGGCAATTTTTTATTTAAGTTAAATGTTTTTAATGTTTTTTTTCTCTTATCAGATAAGTTATGGTTTGGGTCTATTACTTTTTCCTGAAAATCACTCTCTAAGACTTGGCTTTTTTTTTACTGGTGTATCGCCCGCAGGAGGCGCATCAAACATATGGACTTACGCACTTGGTGGTAATCTCAATTTGAGTGTCACTATGACTGCAGTTTCTACTATTGCTTCATTTGGTGCGTTTTATTAATGTATCAAATACTGTATTTACGTAGGCAGTAACGAATAAAAGTAATTTAAACAATATCAATAAGCCTTGAATTTTTTAAGTAAAAATATTTAAAAAGTGATAATGAGAAGTGTAATGTTATTTCTATAGCCAGTTATGAAAAGATGCAATAAATTTTGTAAGTCTATAAGGAAGGCTGGAAGTTAAAGAAACGATTCAAGACGAAAATTATCTCTTATGAACAGTTTTATCTCATTTGTTGTGCTAAAGAAATTAGAACTTAAAAGAAGTAAGGACCATGATAACTAAATGCTTAGAAGTTAGATCGCAAGCAGAGGTGTATTGCGTGGTACTGGGTACGATTCCCGTCCCTGGGTTCGGATTTTATTGTTTGGGTTAATTATGAGGAATTTATAGTAAAATAAATTTGCTTTCAGACTCTGTCCAAGACATCTGTTCGGTAAGTGGACATAAAGCCTGCTTGAAAAAATAGGCATAACTTTACTGTAAAAAAGAAAAGAAAAATGTAATGTGACAAATAATGTTAAAATTGCAGTTTTTTTTAAACTCAGAATTCTTATAATGCTTCCAATAACCGTTTTTGCTAAAAGTTGGTGGAAACCTCAAGATGTTAAAATGTCACTTTGGGCTATCCTCTTTCTTAAGATAGTTCTTTGACTCCCATATAACAAGAACTCTTCATAGCAGATTTCCAATTTTATTCGTTAGTTATAGGAGTATTTAACATTCTCTAAACTGTAATTAATTTATCTTTCAATAAATCTAATTAATTCTCGAAGTCAGCAGTAAAAATATTACAGTGTAAACATTTACTGAGCGCTCATCAGGATGACTATATATCTCTGTTTGTAATCAGGTCAAAATCAGATTCTCTCACCATGTCTTCACTGATGCTGTACTGTCCTGGTGCTGTTAATTTCTTTTACTTGTAGTATTTGTTTTTATACTCGAAAATCTTGAAATCCCATCGACGACTTTTTAAAATAATATGCACACTTTATATATGTGTATGTGTATGTATGTGTGAACTTTAAAAACAAAAAAAATGCAGCCGCTTTTGAGAAAATTGCGGAAAAATGTTTTTTGTTTTCGAAGTGATATTTTGATTGTCTGACATTTTATCCTCATGTAACAAACACATCAGTGTTAGATTAAGGTAATGCCAGATTAAATTGCCTTTAGTAAAATTAACATTAAGAGGTTCTTCATTGTAAAAGTAAAATATGTGCACAAAACATTGCAGATAACAAATGTTTTTGTTTTCAAAACGGTATTTTGATTGACTGACCTATTTTATCTTTCCTTATGTGATGAATGCTAGATTAAGCTAATGCCTGATTAAATTATCTGTAGGAATTTTGTCATAGAGAGTTTCTAAATTGAACAAAATATAATAAATGCTGATCATAGATTTTTGTCTTTGGTTGTTGTAAAGGAAGTATTGAATTGTGGTTTTTATTTGCTGGATAACTAGATAATATAAACAAATGTTTATAGTTTAAGCAATAATATAGATTTTAAAATAATTGATTTACAAATCAGTTTCATTGTCTAAATTAACAAAATAAAATTTAAAAGTAACTTTTTCTGATTTTGAGTGTAAATTTGTTGATATTGTTGTAAATATCTTCTATTCATACAGAAGTTCCATAGTCAGTTTTCTTTGGACTGAGAAAATCTGTCTTGATCCGTGGGAGGTGCCTAGAAGGAATAGCTATTGGCTCTGATACTTCTACATTCATTTATAACTCGTTTCACTGATCAAAAATGCCAACCTAGGCAGCCAAGTTTAAAGTGTACTTCATAAAATATTGCATCATGTATGGAGACTATTTCGAACAAAGAGAATTTGATATACTTTCTCTATCTTTTATTTAGACTGGATTATTTTTTGATTATCTATTTAATAAATCTTGTTTTAGAAGATTGTTCAGCTTTCGCCTCATAGTTACAATATTTATTTTTTTTAAATCCAAGACTATTATAAGTATCTGAAACTATGTGCGCCGTAGTAACTTCTTTGTCTTAATCTGACCGGTGTCAGACTTTTCTTTCCCGACTCAGAATGTTTCCTCTCAGAATGATTGCGTGTATATTTCTGATGAGGGAAAAAATCCGGAATAGGTCGCATTAAGGCAAGAAATATCTTTGGTAAATGTAATCTCAGAAATTGTCCAGCAATGAAAACCCAGCCTCCTTTGCAATAGTGTAAGATTTGAAAATCTTGGAATCCGAATATACTGAATTTAATTAAATATTTTTACTTACAGCACTTATTCCCATGTGGGTGTTTACTTTGGGTTCTGTGATATTCGCTGGAGATACATTAGGAGTACCATACGAAAAAATTATAACATCATCTATTGGATTGCTCATTTCGCTTGTCATTGGATATGCGCTGCAATTGTATTGTAAGAGAATAGCAGCAGTTATGGTCAGGATATTGAAACCTTTTTCAGCATTTCTGATACTTTTTATTATTATTTTTGCGATTATTACCAAGTTCTACCTTTTTAGGCTTTTTACGTGGAAGGTTAGTAAAATAATGCGTTTAGTATCAAATATGCAGTACTTTTCTCACAATATAGAATTCATATATCAGTCCATTTCAAGAAAGTTTATATTTTATTTTATTTTTTTGAATGGGTCTTTGTGCCTCTAATGAGAAATTAGCCAGTTCTTAAAAAAGCTTTTCTTTCTTCCAGTTTACCAGTTTCGGCACTCGCCCATTTCAGAGGGAATTTTTACTTTTATCGTTTAAAGCTCTCAATACACTCATGAAATCATCTAGTTACCACAACCGGGACTGACAAAATGGGCTTGCAACGGTTCAGAATGTCATATGAGGGAGCTAAAGAAATACGCATTGTAAGATACGCACTTCGCCTATTCGTTCCTACTGCCTTGCCGATAGACTCGCAAATTTCGCATCAGAGTTCTTTGTTGCATTGCGTTGTCGGCACCAAAAGGGCAATACAAGCTTTAACTAAAAGAGATTAGTTATCCAACATCCCATTCTTCTTCCCTTCTTCAGTCGTTATCTTTTATCTTCGACCTTCAACCTTAGGATTGATTTAATTCAATTCTTCACTTTCTTTCTCCTTCGCAGTATTTCTCTATCTGTGCGAGATGTGTCCTTGGATCTGGCTGCTTTTTCATTACTTCATCTGGACTATTATGATATAAATATCGGGATGCATTATGGAAATATGTAGCCAAAGTGTCTTTAACTCCGCCATAGATTATATTTATAAAATAACTCTTATGATGAGTGAATGGCCGAAACATCGGAAGAAAGAGAAGCAAGCAAAAGCATGAATTTAGTTCCAAGAATGGTTCGATTTAAAAACAATCTGTTTTAATGACTGTTTTGAAAATATTTCTCCATTTTAAGAAAAGTAAATGGAAGTGATTAAAAGTAGGTTAATTAATTAATTATAAAGATAATTTAAATGGCAGTTGACGTCATGGTTATTTAAAAACCATTCAAACTTCATATGAACCTTTTCCACAACCATTACTTGAACTGAAGTTACATTTAATCAGTGCAATTTAATTGTTGTAAATGTTTTAATTTTAATAATTTTATCTAAATTCATCTTTTACTTTCTTTATTGTTTTTAAGTCCAGATATATTACAATAAATCAGTTATACGTATCAGAGAAAATAATGTTATATCTTTTGAACGCCCCTTTGTTTGAAAATGCATAAAGTAATACATTAAATAATACGAAGTAACATACTTAAAAAACGGAAAATTGTAGGAAGTTTTTTATTTATTTATTTATGTAATACAGTTTACAACCAGACTAGCAATCTACAATGCTATACATGGTTAGATATAATTAGTGAGTGATAACAAAAAACTTAACTGAAATTTAACATTTTACAGAACTGAAATTTAAACAATTCTTTTTTCAAATTTCATATTTCCTTGATTGCAAAAATGGTGCCAGTAGATGTAATAATTGAAAGTTTCTTTAATCATGGATTCCCTGTTGTTTTTTCTAAATGTATAATTAAGATCCCGTTACATACATGAATTAGGGAATAATCACATTATGAAATAGATGTGAAAAGGCCTATTTATAATTAAGCCTTGATTTACCAGATAATATTAAAGATCTATTGTGCCCCCGGAGCCTTCTCAGTGGGTGATCCCAACCAGTCTTCTCTAAACAGACAACGCGCCCATCACAGAGAAAATCTAAGAGCAGCACTTCTGGACTCAAACCTGGAACCTCCCTGTCGAGGACCACTGATCCAATACACTTATACTTGACTTTCATTTTACTACTAAAGTATAGTACCTCTTGCGAAATGTTACTTCAAAATTAGGCAGCTTATATCCTAGTGCCTATAGTTGATGGCATCATACCATGTATAATACTGAAGTGGAATATACTTTAAAGGAATGCATAACGCTATCAATTTTTCCGGGGAAATATTTCATATAAAAGTGATATTTATGTGTATAGGTAGTATACTAAGCTTGAACAAGATCGTTGGAGCATTTTCGAGAAACAAAAAAAAAAGTCAGTTAAGTCGCAGTTCTGGTTGATGGATTTTGTCCGAAATCTTCGGTCTGATGCGTAGTAGTGCCTAAGCGGAATACCATGTTTGAACTTCCTGCGACTTTTCGTTTTTGAGATATTATACTAGGATTAAGAGAATGTAATAAGGAATAATCTGATGATTATTTCTTATTCTGCTAACTTCTTTTGAGAAGTGATCCAGTTAGATCACTTATCTTACGAGGATTAATATTTAAATATTTTGTTTTCTGGTAGATTTTGGTTGCTGGTTTAATTCTTCCTTGCATAGGCTATGCAATAGGTTGGTCGCTGGCAAATGTTCTAAAACAAGTGCCCGAAGATAAACTTGCCATTTGTATAGAAACTGGTGTGCAGAATACTGGTATAGCCATTTTTCTGTTGAGATTTTGTTTAACTGAACCAGCTTCAGACATTACTACAGGTTTGAATTTTCAATTACACTATTTACAGTCGTATTTAAAATAGTTGTGCATTTGGTTGAGAGTTGTTTGTTGAATGATTCTCTTAAGTTGGAACTAATGACTTTTATTTTTCTTTCCTTTTCAGTTGCACCAGTGGCTGTGGCATTGATGACACCGCTGCCGGTTATAATATTTTACTTAGTGAGAATGTGCCGAACATCAAGCGCTGCCATTGAAGAAAAGTTACCTACTCTGGTGGATGAACACATTTACTTATAACACTGTTTTTATATCAAAATTATGGCAGTCAGTGCCCTGAATTATTGAAAGTTACTGTTAGTACAGTTTAATTAGAATTAGAATTTCCAGAAGTATTTCAAAATATATTTTGCCTTAAGAAATTATTTCAGGTTGGATATAAATAATAGTTTGTTTGGCAGTAATTAATGATACAAGTAAAGATGATTGGCAGGGGCTAAGAAGAAAACTTTAAACTTCAGAAATATTTATTTTTCTTTTGGTCAACCTTGATGTTTTGCCTCAGAAACTGTCAAGGAGAAGTCCGGGATTGAAGTTAAATATTGTTAAATTTTATTGAAAAACTTTCTTCAAACATTTAACACCAAGCAAGGTCGGTCTTTGTGCCTTTTGACTAGGGATCAAAATAATTGTTATTATTAAGGTTGTTTTAATTGTTATTAGTGTTGTTATTGTTATTACATGTTTTTCACTGAAACTCATGTTGCTAAGGTTTAACAAAAGTCCAGCATTGATAGTTTTGTCTCGAGTGACTCCCGAGAACAATAATAATAATTGGATCCTAAATGAAATTATAGCAAGCTTTTTTAATATGTGTGTGGGTCCCAATGCTGGTATTTTATTCGTCGTAGCATGCATATTTATTTTGTTCCTGACCGTTTCGGATATTCATCCATCGTCATAGCAAATTTACGGAGTTCGTGTAGAGAGTTCACTTCAACATAAGGTTTCTGTTACACTCATACTTGTTGGTACGTTCCAAGAAGTATTTTTGAACAAACCAACAAGTGTGAGTGTAACAGAAACATTACGTTGAAGTGACTCTCTACACGAACTTGGTGATTGCTCTGACGATGGATGAAAATCCGAAACCGGTCAGAAACAAAATAAATATGCGTGCTACAACGGATAAAATACCAGAAGCTTTCTTAAATTTATCCAAGTGATCGAAAAAACAAATTCACCAGAAAAAAATGCGAAATAAGAATATTTGAAGTTTTTGGTTTATTAAAATATAAATATTTAAATTTTGTTTGATAATAATAATTGCTAATAGTTTTTAATAAAATTGGTTTATTGAAATTGTTGGTTGGTAGATCTAAAAACTATTGGAGATAATTTGCGAGGGATCCTCGAACTTTCGGCTGCCAAAGGGTTTTCACTGGATTGAACTGAACGACCAAAAGTGTCCGAAGGTCGGAAAATAAACTTTTCTGAAGTGTATAAGTTTCCTTCTCTGACTCCTGTCAACCATGGTTTACCTTATTTCTATTTTGATACCCTTTTTTATTAAGTTCTTTTTCAGCACTGTAAATGAATAATGTTACTTCTTGTATTTTTGAGGTGTTAAATTTTTCGCTGACCCATATTAATGAGCAGCCCCTTTTTTGGGTCCTTCGTTGGTTCCAAATTTTGTGACATCTTGATCCAGTTTTTTTAGATTCGCTTAATAGGTCGATAGTATGCCACATTAGAGGATGGGCGAACTTTTAAACTGCTCTGGCAAAAACCCAATAGATAACTTTCGCACCCCATAATAAAAATCTTTCTAAATCTGTCGTGTAATATTCCTTTGCTTTTCTCATTAATTTTATGGTATATAAATTTGACATAATGAATGAGCTATTAGGCTTCCTAATTAATTTAATATGAAAAATAACTTCAAATAGATTTTCTCTAATTTTAATTTGAAAGATTGTAGGTAATAAGGTACTTAGGATGTCCCTTCAATGTAGTGTATTATGGTAATGTATGTACCGGCAACTGCCATATATATTTTTTTAATATTTTGTGGACATTACCTTCGTGGACCCCCAAAAAATCTTTTATTCGGGCCTACTCGAAAATATGGAAAATAGTTATTGAAAAAAAAACCTTTACTGTAATTTCACAGTTTGATGCTAGTTTTCATTTCAAACTTTAAATAGAGCTATACCATGAGCTTTTTTATTGTTATTTAAATATTTCCTTAGAAGTCAGATTCTATGATCACCATTTGAGTTTACCATATGTTAATTCTAAAAAACTAAGGGACCGAATTTGTATATGATAAATAAAAATAAATACTCTGTTATTTTAAAAATCGAAAACTAGAAATTAGAAATATATTTTATACCGAACTATTGAAGCTTTAAAGCAGAAGAAATTATATTCTTCTTTGATAAGTGATAATTACTGAAATACTTAATGATTCAGAATATTAAATAATAAATTTTTATTACATCGTAAATGGTTTGTATTAAATTGTAAAAGTTACTCTTCCATGTGTTCAAAAAAAAAAAAAAAAAAAAAAATCAAATTTATGTAACATTATTAAAGAAAATACTTTATTTTTTTATTGAAGTTCATTCTTTATAATAGAAAGCCTCTTTCTATTTCTTCAGAAAAACAAAGAAATGCCTTTCGTTCTATAAAAGATGGGATACATTAGTGGAAATTTACATTTGGGTAAAATAATTTCAAAACGGCGAAGGATTATGCAATCAATTAGCCATAAATTTAATTTTCCTCGCTTCCGTTGGTGTGATTATATATAAAAGAAGAAGAAGAAAAAAAACAGTTATCTATTTACGTTTAGTAAAAAAGACTATGTTTACCTTCTCTTACTGCTGAAAGAGGAAGTATTTTCCACTCATGTATTAAACTGGGTTACAATCCACTACTGTCCTTTTAAAAGGACCGATGCACATATCGCAATCCCATTTAATCAAGACCGGATTAACCCTCCAGCGGGCCCAAGACGAAATATTAATCGAGGCCCATTTATATAACTTTATTTTTCTTGGCAACTTAGTTACCAACCAAGCAAGTGTTCGTTATAAAGTAATAAGATTTTTGTACGATTTCAAGAATGAAAAATGCCATGACTCTGCCGGCATTTGAACCTGAGACCTGAATGCAGGAATATTATGGTTGGTTAACCACCCCGACGCCCCGCTGGAAGTGCTTCTTAATTTGCCACCACTACAAATCCTCGTTCAAGGCGAAACCAGAATGGGAATCCGACCATTATTTGGAATGCCAACTATAGGATGGTTCCTAGGTATCACTTTGAGAAGAACTTCTAAATTGCAATACCGAAAGAGGCGATTGGGTCTGTGACACCCCTCTGCTCGGTAACTTGGTCTGGTATACAGGCGGTTCCAAAACTCCGACTAGGGTCGGAGCTGGGGACTACGGAGGCAGGCCTGAAGATTAAGGCCAGCCTAGGGAAATACGAGACGGTCTTTCTGGCTGAAGTCGTGGTGTTACAACTTTGTGCTAAGGAGATTAAAAGGCAAGACTTGGTGGGCAGGAGAGTGGCCATATACTCCGATAGTCAGGCAGCCCTGAATGCACTTTAATCACACCAAATAGTCTCAAGACTGGTGTCGGACAGCCTATCCGAGGTGGGTGCTCGAAACAAGTTGACATTCGCCTGAGTGACGGGACTAGCGAGGTTTCTGGGCAATGAGAGGGCGGATGCTTTAGTGAGGGAGGGTTTGAAGGATATCTTTATAGGCCCCGAACCCTACTGCGTGTTGTCCACACTCGTGTATTAACTGACTTTGCTCTGTGCAAGTTTATGTTATCACACTGTTTTAACAAAAATATCCCGATGATGGGCGAACGCCCGAAACCAATCAATGACCACAAAAAGGAGCAGGCTATCACGAAAAAAATATCGCCATTTTCACAAGGGACACTGACCATTTTCACAAGCGCGGGGCCCGATTGAATACGGACCCTCGACATTTGTCTTAATGTCTATTGGTTAATCCGGCTCTGTCAGTTATGAATGAAAGAAAACTGCCTACTCTCGCATATATTTAAGATAGACAAAGACGTGATCTGAATAAAATATGTCAGTAATATAAAGAGGTAAGCAATTTTGAAAAGGATAATAAGGGAGAACCTACCTCAAAAAACGGAAACTTTATCTCGGGAGTACAGCTTGCATCTGACTCCCCAGACGGTTAGAAATAACAAAAATGAAGCTTGGTACCATCGGCGAGTAATTAGGAAAAACCTGTTTATCAACAAAATTAATTGTCAGCAGCGAATAGATTTTGCAAAGGGACACTTCTCCAAGTCTCAATCTTTTGAGTGACGTATCTTCTCTGACGACAGCAAATTCACTGATCAAGCGTCAGGCGGAAGACAAAAAGTGTGGCGGAAACAAATTGAACAATTAAACCTGAAAAATTGGAGGGCCACAATGAAGCGCGGAGAGTAATATTATGGTGTAGAGGTAAATCAGTGCTGCAGGAAAGCATAAGTTGCATATTATTAGTGGAATTGTGGACCAAAATTCATATATTGAGATCTTAAGAGAAAATTTGAAAGAAACGCAGAAATATTGCGTTTGAAGGGTTGTTTTATTTTTACAAGATAATGACTCCAAATACATCACCTTTAGGGTCCAGAAGTGTCTCCTTTACAATGCCCCCGTCGCTCAAAAACACCTCCTCAGTCCCCGCATCTCAATCCCATTGAACACTTATGGGTTGAGTTGAACCGTATCAGGGAACAAAGTGTACAAAGTAAGAATAATTAAAAATTGTGTTAATCAAGTATTAGTATAAAATTCCCCCCAAACAAATAAAAAAATGTAACGGGAACCATGAAATCCCACTCAAGTCAACAGAAATATAGGAGAGCTAACATTTCAGTTTCTGAAATTCAAAACTTTTATTCGGTTAATATCCGTAAGTAAATCAAGCAGAAGTGTACAGATATATATATGTATATTAATAACCAACCCTTCATACAACAAAAAGTCTTAGTGTACGACTTATTTTGTTGAGTGTGTAAGAATACTGTATGTTAATAGAATACTGTAGAACATGTCAGCCATATAAGGCTGACAAAATACTATTTGATTTCGGTTTTTGGAATATAGACTAGATATTGTTTATTATAATGATTATTTAATTTATATCAGTTTCTTTTCTACTTTCCTTATTTATTAGTCACAAAGGGTGTGCCTCTCGACAGCCCGATTGCAATAATTACCAAATTTTATTTGGGGAGCTAACCCTCAATTTAACCAATAGTATGACTCTGATAACAGTATTATAGGTTATAGTCATTCTGTTTATAAACAGTGCCTAACAAGTGGGGTAATTTGAGGTAGTTATTTTTTATTGTGAAATAGGAACTTAGCAATAGTAAGAAAACGGAATTTGAGGTGTGAATGGACTTCTGCTTGTTAGAAGCCAAAAATTTTGTATGGACTCATTTATGAACTTTTGTTTGCAGCAGGAACCGTCTGCAATGTTTCAGTTTGGGAGTTTGATAAGAATTTAATATTAAATTTCAAGTTCCTGATTAACTAACGTTAAGACTGAGAATTAGAGTTACTCTGTTTTTATCGGAAATGTCTACTAAATTAATTAAGCAAGCAGACATTTGTGCTGACTGTGGATCACTAGGTGAAATTTTAAGTAATGGAATACAAAATTTCATTTAAATCATATCTATAAAATATTTGTTATTGTATTAGATCCTCCATGGGCTTTGATAAATAGAGGATTGCTTGTATGCGATGAGTGCTGTAGTATTCATCGAAGTTTAGGACGCCACATTTCTATGGTGAAATCATTAAAGAGATCACCTTGGAGTATATCACAATTGAAGGTGATTATACATTTTTAGAAAGGCTATTCTCCATAATATTTTGTTAATATTTTGTATTTATATTTTAGATGTTACATGCACTCAACAATGCTGGAGTTAACAGTATTTGGGAACATTCTTTAAATGAAGTAAAATCTAAAAAGAAACCAACACCAAAAGACCCTCTACTGTGAATATTTATAATTCATTTACTTTTATATTTTTTGTATTTATTAATTTGTAATATAAAGCTCTATGAGTAATATTGAAATTGTTTGTAATGTAAATTTTAGTCCAAACAAAGCTGACTTCATAAGAGCTAAACATAAAGAACTTCAGTTCATTTCAAAAAGCACTGATACTGAAGAAGAACTAAATCTACAATTACATTCAATTGTTAGGACCGCCAATTTAGAAACCACTCTGAGATTATTGGCACAAGGTGCTGATCCTAATTTTCTTCATCCTGTAAGTATTTTCATTAAATATAATCTGGTAAACTGGTTCTTACGCTAAAGCACTGTTACAGTGTAAAATGAAATAACAAAAATTAAAGTTTCACTTGGCCGCCTACAATTATGAAAATTAAAGTTATGAAACTGCATAAAAATCCCATCGCCACTTTCTTTTTTCTACTCATAATCAAATAAATTGATTTCTAAGTCAGAAATCATTAGTTGACGAGTCCGAAGCGTATCTCTATTTCTGACGATATGGGTGCAGAAACATACAAATTATTTAGTAAAGCACTAAATAAATTTGCACTTCAGAAATCTGGAAAAGTAAGATATCCTTGGTCCAGAAATGGTAAAATATTAATTCGAAAAGAAGAAGGTTTACAATCTGTAGTAATTAATAGCGAAAGTGATTTGGTGAAATATGGGTATGAAACTCTTGCTGACGTAGAAGGTGGATCCTCTTTAGCAACTGGGGAAGACACAGAGCCGGACGATGTTTTGTCATCTTAAGGGATAGACAGATCAGAAAAAAGAGAAAACTTGAGAAATCACAAACTGATCAAATTTTGAGGTTTCCAAAATGAAGGTACCTTCATTAATGGCTCCCACTTATGCTCAAGATTTATCCACTCCCCTTCCAAAAAAGTGGTTTCTGTTAGTAGAATATCTGTAAAAAGATAAATGCAACATTTTGGAATGTATAAGGTTTTGGAACTTTGTTTAATTTCTGTCCAAAACATGTTGATCAGTTATTCAGTCATGAAAGTATATGCCTCAGCGAAACGTGGATTCATTCTGAAAATATGTTTAATATTCCCTATTTTTTGGATGACTGTTACTGTCACCATAAAGATGCCACTAATGATTTAAAGTATACATTGTGCAGAGGTAATTGAATTGTATTTCGAACTACAATTCGATATACAATAATTAATTCTGCATAATATATATGTATATTTTTTTGTTTTCTCATAAAATTATTATTTCATTGTATGTTTTTTTAAAGCACGTTTGCTAAGTGTAACTTTTTTTTTTTTTTGTTGATGCTGTTACATTACATATTTTCCGACTATCCAATTATTATTTTATCAATTCTCTTCAATATAGATGTTAACTTATTTCGGAATATATAGTGCACTTTCCTTGAAGATCTGCTGCACCCGCTATTACTGCCCGAACAGAGAATACTCTACGAAAGCAAATTTAAATTTTAATAAATATAAATTTAAATAAATTTTGACTGTATTGGATGAATGGAAGATAGGTTGGATAGGGATAGGTTAGGTTCTTTGTCCCCCCAGGGATATCGAATACTGGGGGGGACACCTGTAGTTAGGATTAGCTTGGTTAAGTTGATTTCCATTGCTTCGGGGCGTCACGCTCAGCGTTAGGGGCATCACTTAGGTTAGGGGCTTCTATACGGACGAGTATGCGCGAGAGCCCAGGGACCGCCCACCCAGTGTGCCTTTAAACAAAAAAAATAAATAAATAATAATAGATGTTAGTATTTTTATTTTTAGTTTTTGTAGACAAATGTGTTATATTATTGTGTGAATATTTACTCACAACTCCTTGCTTATAAGTTGTACACTTTTAAAGCAATAAACTTATTATTATTTTTTCTAAGTCAAAAATGTTTGGGATTAATTTATTAGTATAGAGTGAAAGACATTCAAATATCAAAATGTATTTTAGTTTTACTAATATAATCTGCGTATTTATTTGGAAATAAATTCCGCATACTTGTGGGAGTTTTAATTTAGTTTTTTTTTTGAAGAATTAAATTTCCACTTGGATTTTCCTTTCGTTCAACTTGTCATAAGTTTCTTTTTTAATTGTTTTTATTTTTCTTACTTATAACTTCTAACTTTCTCTTGTTCCTACAACATAACTTGTTTTAGGAAAAAGGAAGCCGAGTATTGCATGTAGCAGCCAAAGCTGGACAGTTATACCAAGTAGAGTTGTTATTTATCAATGGGGCGGATATTATGGGTTGGGATTCCAGTGGAAATACGGCAGCGCATGTAGCCAGGTAAAGTTGTTTTTAAATTACTCTTTAACATATATTATTATATCAGAAGATATATAAATTGCTTACCAGAATATGTTAAGTTATAAAATCCGTAACGTAATACTTGTTTAAATATAAGTGTATTATTTCTGTCCTATGCAGAGCCGCTGGACATCGTGAAGTTATGATGCGAATGGTGGAGATGATGTATACAGTGACAGATAAGTTGCTGTACTTCTTAACTAGACTAAAACCAGATCATAACGTAGGTCAGCACTTTATACAGCCCACTGAAAGAGATTGCCTCGTGACCCCAGTTTTCCCTCCTGCCGCTGCTAGAGTTTTCCAGGTTGAAATTTAATTTAATTACATTTTCTAGATAACTCTTTTCGTGTTTTACTTAATCTAGTGGAACGCTATTTGCATTCTTAAGGAGACGAGCCAAGTTCAGAGCATGACTTATATCGTGAGTAATATTGAGAAGCTGCTGGTAATAGACCCTCAGATCCTAGCGCATTCTAAAGGTTTTTTGTAATCTAAATCCATTACTTAAACCATTGTTTTGCTTAATATGTTATTTCCGTTAGCGCCCCTAATTTCAACTAGAATGAAATGCAAAATAATGTTTAAAAACGGAAACAACATAAAAAGCATTTTGTTCTATATCGATGGAAACTAACAACCTTTTCCGGAGGTTTCGCCTCCCGGCCCCTCCATTGCCCTCACTGAAGCGCTTTCAAGAAATAAAAAAATAAGCCCTTGTCAGTCCAACTCGTACTCGCTCGGATTAATATTCTGTTTAGATTCTGCTTATTTTTGTAAACACTTTTCCAAAAGATACTAATAAAAATTCACTTACATTATAACGGTGTAATATCCTCAGGATTATAATTCGTTTAATTGGCATATTGGCAAGAAGAACTTTGAAACGTAGTCGTATTGTTGTATTTTTAAAATTGTAATTATCCGCTGCAAATGTGTATTGTTTTAATTTTTTTAGTGAATAGTGTTTTTTAATGGCATATTATAAAAGAATATCATCATTCCGATATGGATAAATATGAAAAGGTAACTGGGAGACTATTCCCGACTTTAGCCGCTACTTTCTTCAGTTATCTTCAGGCTGTAAGAAGAAATTTTGCTATAGTGTCAAATTTTCTAGATTGAGTTTTCACTGGAAGTACATATTTTGAGCCACCTCGCTTTGATCTGTGGCTCGCAGCGCACTCGCCTTTAATGCGAGAATTCAGGATTAGTTTTCCGTGAGACCGAAGTTGGTGTTGACCAGCATCATGAGAATAAGTCCAACCCACAGTTGGTAGCGCACTTAGGTAACGGAACTAAACGCCAAGAGAACCGCGGCATATTTACCACACGCCTTCCAATAAAAATCGCTATCTGTTACGCTTTCATGGACTGTTGCGCCATAGGGTAAAAGCTACATATTTTGAGATCCAGAAATAATTTTTTTTAGCAGTATGTGTGTGTGTGTGTGTGTGTGTGTAGGTATGTATGTATACGATTTTTAAACTTGATATTCTGTTTCAGCGATTTTCTTCTAGCATTGTAACTAACATATAAATGCTACGATTTTCTTCCAACTATAAACATAAATGCTATCAATTTTATTTAAAACTTCTTTTCAGGAAAATTAAATTTTTGGATGTAATCAGAATTGCAAAATTAAACGTTCCTCTAAAATGCCACTACAGTATAATGTGTAGTTCCACCAACCATATAGCTTTAGGGTACATTAAAAGCATTGCTAAAATCCCATGTTTAAAGAAAATCTGCTCCCATGTTCCCATGTTTCCCATGCATTCCCATGTTTAATGGAAGTGCGCAACTAGTACCTAACTGCACAATATAAATCGACACTTCTATTTGAAACATTGATTAGATAAAATTGATGTAGGGGTTCCGGGGAGTCTTTAAAGTTAGTTTCAGTTGTTAGGGACCATACTTGTCACACTGCTGTATGCTGAGAACAACATATACCCCACTATCCCATATATTTATGATAAGAGCAACAAAACGTTGAGTAAAAATTCTAAATTTGAAGAAAGTTGTCAATTACAGTTGTACTAAATGCAGTACTAACGACTGAAAGTCTCGTCTGTCTGAAAGTATTTCACATCGGATTTTTTTTGTTTGTTTTTTCAAGGGAGATGGTGCACTGAAGATCTACTAGTTAGTTACTGCTTATTCCCCCTTCATAATTTTCTTTTTTGCTGATTTAATCATTCTTTTTCTACGCCTTATTACTTATGACAGTTATATTTTCCGAAGAAATATTTATTTTATTAAATAATAAAAGTTAAATTTTTTCAAGAGGAAGCCTTTCAAGGAATTAAAGATTAAATAATTAAACTGTTTGAGGTTTCTATACAATGGAAGAAGTTAAGTTATAGAAGCAGTATATATAATTTTCTAATTGAGTTTTTTCAGAAACATTTATTTTAAGCTTTTGAGTTGTTATTTTTTAGATTATTCAATATTTAGTAAATTTCATCTTTACAGTAAATTTTTCAGTTAGAACTTGGGAAGATGCAAATATAGAAAATGTGTTTCACACCATATGTTTTTGTGATTTTCAGTTAACTAATGAACAATTTGAAGAGTTAGTAATGGATGTGTACGATGAAGTAGACCGAAGAGAAACTGAAACCAGTAAGTTTATTTTTTGTTTGGTATCTTTATTTATGCATGAACACTTGTTGTATTATTCATCAAGCCAGGTTTTCGGGGTAATTTACCTGAAAATTTTATAACATTTGTTCTGTAACGTGCTAAAAAAAAGTATTTATATTGTAACATATTATCTTACCAATTTGTAAATGGTGGAATAATTGATTGTAAAGCCAAAGTATAATAAACGTTATTTCATTATTTCAGTATGGTTATCAAGCGGTGCTTCATTGGAATATTCTACTGTGCCTTTCTTACCAGTTGATCCATGTCTCTCCCCAACTAGAAACCAGGGAAGACAGAAACTTGCACGCTTAACTCCTAATGAATTTTCCGCCCTTGTGTTGGATATATTACAAGACGCTTATAGCAGACAGTCAGATAACTCCGGTAGGCATATTTATAGCATAATTACGAATCTATACTTGGAAGTTGTTTAACCTAGATTTATGTAAACAGTCGAAAAAAGTACAGGTATTAAGTGTTTTATGAAAATTTGGTTCTTACTAAAATCGCTGTGGATCTTAAGAGAACCTCAGTTTCTATTTAATTTAAGCTATTTTGTATTTTGACTTGTTGAAGTCATATTAACTGTAAATTCTTCGAAGTCTTGTATAAGTATCCTCACGCTGATTTATATACAAAATGTAATATATATCGCGCAATTCCTAATTAAATACCTTATTCTGCGTTCTCAATCCTCATTTACTAGCCAAAAATTTGCCGTCCAAGGTATTCTGTAAACCAGTATTTTCTTAACCTGGAAAGATCTAATATAAAGAACTTTTTGTTAAAATGAAATCATTAAGAAAATAAATTTTGCAGGTGTGAAGTCTGATGAAGAACCGCTTTACGATAGTGTTGCTTCAGATGATGATTACGCTACAGCCGAACAATTAGCCATTATGGTTTGTAATTTTCATTATTGTAGTAATTATAAGATGCTTGTTTTGAAGTCTTATTTAGTAAGATTTTTTTTCTCTTACTGCTGCTGGTATTGCGATCGTACCAGATTTTCGAAATTTAGTTTTCACGGAAATACATGTTTTGGGGGATTCCCTGAATACGAAAAAATGTTTTTAGCGAATGGTGTGTGTGTGTGTGTGTGTGTGTGTGTGTGGTATGTATGTATATGTGTTTTATGGTTGCTTTTGCATGCACTATACCTACTAGACATACATGCACTTCAAAGGCATTATTACTAACTAAATTCCAGTCAACTTTTTTAACCAATATAGAAACGAAATAAATAAGAAGGAAAAAAGATTTTTGAACAAAATATAACTAGAAACAAATTTATCTTGAAGCACCTTATCAAAATCTAGCCTCTTAATATTTGATAAAATAAAATGCTTAGATCACTATTAGTAACTAAATCAGTCTTATCCAGCAGGAGCCACCTGAAAGCTCTCAAAATATGTCTCGCATAAAACTAGTACGTTCAATTTAAAATATCTTAATTCGAACAGAGTGTGATGCTAAGTTTGCCAAGATAGGGAATTTCAACGATATGTTGGATCTTGAGTTATATGAAAATGATAAAGGTATTCCTTCCTTGATCGGAGAGTACTTGAATCTTTATTTATTATAACATCCGACTTCAACTGTCTTGTAACAGTAAGAAAGTACTGCTTTGTACTGAAACCATTATCGCTTGCTGACCATCCCTGTTCCGATTCTCTTAAACTTCATCTACCACTTATTGATCTAGTTAGGTTATTGGCAGCCGAACATAAGACAGCGATATATTATTATCTTGAGAAGCATCTTTTCCCAGAATGTCAGCCCTTTTATTCTTGCATCAACAAAATATTCTTTTTTATTTACTGAATTTTATGGTGTAGTGTCATTTAGTGAGTTGAACCAAGGATTAACGAATTTCTTCTACTGGCGGTTTGTAGTAAAAATTTGCCATTGAATACCATGCTGCTTGACTGTCTGTTACAATAATAACATTTTTGGGTATCAATCCATGGTGGAGTCAACTGAGTAATTCATCGGTTGTCTATATCCATTTCTATTTCGTCATTCAAATGCTAATTTTGCTGTTATATATTGTGATATTAATCCATGTGAAATATGGCGGAAGATGATTGGATGATGGCGCTATGGGTAAAAAGGAGAAGTAGGAATCCATCGGAGTAGTATGTGGATGGGTCTTGTTAAACAAAGAAATGTACAGACAGATTATTATATAGTGTATGGCCATCATATTTTATGTAAGCCCTAATTATTAAATACTTTACGCATAATAAGTTGTGAACGATTTTATAGTATTTCCTTTTAAATAGTGAATAAGGTGTAGAAGGTGTAGAAGGTGAGTGTAAAAGGTGTAGAAAGACCTTTTTGTCTCATGACGGTCTTGTCACAACAAATAATGATTTTCATTATTATTTTATTTTATTTTTTTTTAATTAATGGGCGCATCGGCAGCTTTGGTCATTAGCGCCCCGTATTCATTATATATCTTTCCAATTCGTGGCCACTCGAGCTGGGATGACACTAGTACCTTATTTGGCAGCCACATACAATACTTTGCTCAGCAAAGTAGGGTGGAGCCATTGGATGTTAATTTTCTTCCACACTTCCCCACTTATGTCATCGATCTAGCCGACGAGGGGGAGTGTGGAATATTATTGTGTCATCCCTTAACTTCTAGAACATGGGGGTGGGGGTGTCGAACAAAAACCAAAAGCATCATATTATATTTTCCTTTGTTTAAGGAGGCTATTGAACAAACTAACTGAGAGGTGCAGTACTTTTAACATATGTTCCTACACCTTCTATAATACGCTAATCCTAAATTAAACTAAACCTAGGGGGGTTGAAATAGTTTTATAAATTTTCTTTCAACCCCAAGACAAAAGATAAAATACTAATCTAACCATTTATTCCCGTATTCTCGCTAATAAATACATTCTCGCCAATAAATACATTCACATTATAAAACCGTTCACGCTAATAAATACATTCTCGCCAGTAAATACATTCATGCTAATAAATACATTCTCGCCAATAAATACAGTCATGGTATAAAACCATTCATTCTAATAATACATTCTCGCCAATAAATTACATTCACGCTAATATGAAACACGAAGGGGAAAGTACTCGATATTCCTTTCCCCTTTAAAATAACTAACCTAATGGGTGAAGTACTGAATATTCCTTCACCCAGATTTGCCTAACCTAATTACTAAACCTAAATTTTCTTGAATAGATTTATTTCTTTCAAGTAGTCGAATAGCCTCCTTATATAAGGAGAACCCTCTTGTAAAACGACGCGCTTATCATGTGGTAGGCCTATTCTTTCTCTCTGCCTGTTCAGTGCCTGACACCCTTCCAACACGTGCGCTACCGTCAGCCTTTCTCGGCAATAAGTGCACCTCGATCTTTTCCCACCAATGAGGAGGTGCCCGTGAGTCACACGGTATGACCTATCCTTAGCCTTGTCAAAATCACGGATTCGTGCCGCGGTAATTCTCGATCATGATATTTCGCACACATGGTTTAATATCTTTTAATTTTTCATTTATTCTGTCCCACTGACTTTGCCATTTTTTATTGATAATATATTTCATATAAACCTGTAAGTCAGTGTACGGGGGTGACATCATTTGTTTGTATAGAGGCAGCTCGTTTGGCTGCCTCGTCCGCTTGTTCGTTACCGGACGCACCAATGTGGCCCGGCACTCAGGCGAATTTCACCCCTTGACCACGTGCGCTTAGTTGCTGTATTAAGTTGTAAATATTTAGGACCATTGGGTCCAATGAGAATTTATCCCGGAGGGCCTGTAATGCACTTAATGAGTCCGTCACTATTAATGTTTTATTATAATTTTTATCTCTAATTAATTTTATGGCCTGGCAAATTGCGAACATCTCAGCTGTGTACACGGTTGCATATTGCGGAAGTGTCCAACTAAGAGTAACTCCCTCCGTGTACACAGCACTACCTACACCATCGCCTATCTTCGACCCGTCAGTGAAGACAGACCGGAAATCATAATAAAAGTTTAATATTTCTAACAATTTTTGTCTATAGACGAGGGGTGGTGTTTCCTCTTTTTTATGTGTTGCCAGATCCATACGGACGCTTGCAGAAGGTAGTAGCCATGGGGGAAGGTGCGCAAAGCGCCAGCCCTTCACTGGCCAGGGGTCGCGTCCGTGATTGCTGTTGACGGAACTCTTGTTGAAATGGGCCCTCGAATATGGTATGGAATAACGGATGAAACCGCTTTCCCCATATTGCGGCAATGTAGGTCAGGCAAAGCTGTTCCCTCCTAAGTTGAGGAGGTAGCATCCCCGACTCTACATATAGGCTTTCTAAAGGACTTGTCCGGAAGGCGCCTGTAAATAACCTAATTCCTTCATCATAAATCCTATCTAATGACTTCAGGCGTGATTTGCGCGCTGAGCTATACACTGGCGCTCCGTATTCTAATTACGAGCGGGTAAGCGCAATAAAACTACGCTTTAGGATTTCCCGCTCCGCACCCCATTTATAGCTGCCAAGGAATTTCAAAATATCGAGGGTTCTCCTTGCTTTCATACATGTATAGTCTATATGATCCTGCCACGTAACTTAGGAAACGGGTGCTTTCTTTATATTGAATCGGCATGCCGTCCAAGAATAAAGTAGGGGGACTGTGCTCGTGCCTTAAGCGGCAAAAATGTAGGCACACCGTCTTAGTATTAGAGAATTTAAACCCGTTCCTAGAGGCCTCATTAGCCACTTTGTCTATTGCCTGTTGTAGGGTTTCATTCACCTCGCTAAGATCACTCCCTGATATATAAATAGCGAGGTCATCAACATATAAAGATGTTTGGATTGGGTCTTCTACAACTTCGGCAAGACAATTAACCGCCATCGTAAATAATGTAACACTTAGTACCGATCCCTGAGGTATTCCGTTTTCAAGAAAATGAGGGTCCGAAAGGACAGACCTCAGTCTCACCCGGAACCTTCGCGGCTCAAGAAAGCTGCGGAGGAACTTCAGCCGTGACTCTTCCGCAGAATCGCATACCTCCACGTCGTATCATAAGCCTTCTCAAGGTCAAAGAACACGGCCAGCACATGTTACCTCCGCATAAATGCGTTTTGCACATAGACCTCGAGTTGGCTCATTTGATCCAACGTGGAACGATATCTGCAAAATCCCGCTTGATGCTGGCTGTAAAGTCCTCTCGTTTCCAAGACATATACTAATCTATAATTAATCATAGATTCGAGGATCTTACTAAAGCAGGTGGTCAACGAAATTGGCCTGTAACTAGAGGGGTCACTAGGGTCTTTTCCTTCTTTAGGATCGGTAAAATGACTGCTTCCCGCCAACCATCAGGGTATTGGCGATTTTCATTATTATTTTTTGTATTGTATTTGTTTATTTGGTTAATAAATTGGTGTTATGATATGTTTTAAAATTCATTTCGTCATATAAAACAAAGATTACAAATTGGCGCCCGAACAAAAAACGCATTTTATTGCTTATAATATCAGAACGTATATATAAGTTATAACATAAAAACATAAATTATTCTTAAAAAGATTAAACAGTTTTGTATGTATATAAACTTTTCTATTTTTATAAGGTAACAATCTTTATTTGTACTTGATTTTAATTGATAATAACATTAATTTAGTCAATCAGGAACAATTTTATTTTGCAATCAGTGGTGTTGTTCATTCCATTTTATAGATTTATTATAATCTTAAATTTTGTTAAGTAATGGTATAATTTTGTTTGTCAATTTTGGAATTTTGTTTTAACAATTATGGAAACCAGAACTAAATCAAAGAGTATCCCAAACTTGATGATTGCCTTGATTTTTCGGTTTTTGCATGCTATCGATAATATCGGATTAAGAATGAACGGTCGTTTTAACTCTGTAGCGGATGAATTCGGTAAATTGAAGCGATCGGTTAACAACCAACTGTCATCAAGTAACTGACCATCATTCCGAGACGATGAAAGAAATGAAAAACCTTTTACAAAGTTGTAAGGTTGATAGTGGTAATGAGGAAAAGTCAACGGCCGGAGGGTTACCCTATTATCTTCATACACATAACCCAAAACCCTTATCCCAAGACTTTAGCCATCAACAATATACTCAACCTGTCCCTTCTCAACACTAACATCCATCATGTACAATTTCTCACACCCCGCACATTATACCGCATCCAATCACAATAAGCTATCCCCAAAATAATTATCCCTTTTATTTTAGAGATATACTCAAAGATAAACCTTTAGAATTTTTACAAAATTTAGAAAACGCTTATGACATTTATGGAAAAAATATACCATTAAGAATTTTTTTTCATTAAGATTCAATGGCCGAAATCACCGACAATTCCAAAATGAAAAGTTCCAACTCTTCTCCAAATCAAATGTCCACATCCCCAAATAAACTTTGTCCTCCAATAGACGCCCCTGCTCCCCCTCGAAATTTAACTCTCCAACCCTCTTTCGAGAACGAGAATTTCATCGCTCCCTCTATTACCGAATATTTTGCCCAAGTAGAAGAGTCCATGGTCGAAATCCCCGACAATTCCAGCATGAAAACTTCCCTACCCTTTTCCAAACCTAATGACCACTTTCCTAAATAAATCTTGACCCTCAATACGCGCCCCAAGTTCTACTCAAAATTTAATCTACCAACCGTAAGAAAACGAGAATTCTATCCTACCCTCCAATTTTGAACATATTTCCCGAGTAGAAAAGTCTGAGTTCGGAATCGCCGATAATTCCGAGGTGAATATTCTTAACTTATCTCCATACATAGGTACAATTCCTCTAAAGACCATCAATTTCTCAAATAAATATCCCCCCCCCAATAAGTGCTCCAAATTCTGCTCATATTTTAACTGATCCTAATTTTGGTAAGACATATTCCTCACTATTAAGAGATAAAAGAAATAATAAACCCAATCTTTCACACCTCTTGCGTCCTAATATAATCAAATTTTTCAAAAAAAAAAAAATATAGTACGGGCAGGCAGGAAATATCAAGAAACTTTCAATAATGCCTGTAAAATACATAACCAAAAAGAGGTTTAGTTCTGGTAAAGTCGTTAAAAATACCTTCGAATGATAAAGAAATATCAAAATGGTATCCTATACATTGGCCCCTATGACGTGGAACGTACATATGGTGACACTACCTACCTACTGGTACACCCAGATGACCGCACACCTAGAGGGAAATTCCATTGTGTTAGCCTGCGGCCGTATTATCAGTAATCTGAAAACAACCTGGAGAAATAATCTAAGAGAATTCACGAGATATTCTTCGAAATCGAAGACCATTCATCAGTTAAGTCAGAAACTCCATCGAACTCGGTGTTCTGACTTCCGAAGTAAGGGGGTAAAGATGTGACATTAATCTACTTGAAATATGGCGGAAGATTGATTGGATGATGGCGCTGTGGTAAAAAGGAGAAGTAGGAATGCATCGGAGTTAGTACGTGGATGGGTCTTATTAAAAAAGGAAATGTGAAGACAGATATTTTATGTAAGTCATAATTATTAAATACTTTACGCATGATAAGTTGTGAACGATTTTATAGTATTTCCTTGTGTCTCATTTTATAGAAAGACCTTTTTGTCTCATGACGGTCTTATATATAAACATATATATAAGATTGTCTCATTTGTGTCATATATGAACATATGTTACGCTCAAAGACCGAAAATGCTCATTGAGCGCTTTGTGGCAATGAAGAAAAGCCATGTCGCGTATGGAACCATATTAGAATACGACGCGCAGTGATTTGGGATATGGGTCCTACTAGTCTCGTAACTTTTTGGTAGATATCCTTAGGAAATATTTTTTGTGCTGTAATAAGTACCAGACAAACAATTTCCTTAATTCTCTTTCTGCTGCTAAAAATTGAAAACCGCTGCATGACGTTTTGTCATTATTAAATACAATATAAAGAAATCGTGTCATTAAAATGAAAGGATATTTGCTATTTATTGGGATTACTTTATATTTAAAAAAAAATCAAAATATTTAACACAAACATAAATGTTTACTGGTCGTTAGTAAACAACAACAATGTATTTAAATTAATTACTTGTATCAGAAATCACTTTTGTTGTGAAAAATAAGTATTTGACTGCTATTTATTTTTACAGGAACTATTACTGTAGCATTTTGAGTTGCATTTTATATTCGTGCGATCAGTGCTTCTTCACACTTCCACAAACTCACGTAATTTATCATAAACACTTCTTTTTTATTGATCATGGTTAGCGCTGATATACGTTCACCTTCAGAAACAGACAAGAAATGAATAAATCCATCTACTGATGGTTTAATGCGTCGTTCTACTCAAGCCGACAAGTTACAACCTGTCCGTCGTGATATGGTTATACCAACTAGTGCTCAGAACGCGTCATGGCTTTTCTTCATTGCCACAATGCGTTGTGGTCGTATAGAGCATGACAGCCACGACACAAATTTCGGTATGTGGTCTTTCTGTGATTGCCACAATTCACCGTGAGCATTTTTCATAAGAGCCATAACACGACTTTCGCGATGTGGATGCTTTACAGTGACCACAAGGCGTTGTGAGCTGTTTTTCGCTCAGTGAGCATTTTTGGTCTTTGAGCGTAACATATATATATATATATATACGACATTTTATATCAATTGCAATAACTCTCGCAGTGGTGCATACAGTTTATCGGAAATAGTGCGAAATTTCTGAATAATCCTCAATAGGAATAGTCTTTCTAAATGTCTTAGTTTTTTTTTTACATAGAACTTACTTTCAAGTGCGTTATGCCATATTGACAGAGCATAAGTTAACAGAGGTGAATAGGTACCATCCTTATATCACTTTCAGAATCTCAGCTATATCCCAGTAAACTTTTGCAGAATGGGACAACATATTAGACAACTGTAAACTTCTATCACAGATATTTTGAATATGGCGGCTATTCCAGATTTCGAATTTGATGCCGAGATACTTCAACTCATTAAGTTTTTATAGCTCTTTATGTTTATGCAACTTTTCTATCATAAATTTTTCTTAAAATTGGCTAAATTTTCGATTTTGAACTATTAAATATTATTGAATATGTGGATGGGTCCGCAATGCTGGATAACATATGGTATTTTATCCGTCGTAGCATGCATATTCCTTTTGTTCCTTACCGCTCTTCGATTTTCATCCATCGTCAGAGCAAAGTCACCAAGTTCGTGTAGAGAGTTCACTTAAGCGTAATGTTTCTGTTACACTCACACTTGTTGGTTTCCACAATTTATCTTTCAACAGTAAAAAGCATATTTATAATCCAAAAACCTGGACCACAGCAAGAACCCTGCCTTGAGTTACTATTCTCGTCACTAATAGGGAATTATCAGAGACATTTTCCGTGGTAGCCTGCTTCATTTTGTGGTCATCGACCGGTTTCAGGCGTTCGTTCATCTTCAGGATGCGTTTCTCAGACAGTGAGATGTGATAACACAGACTTGCACGTGTTGTCACACTGTCTGAGAAACGCATCCTGAAGATGGGCGAACCCCGAAACCGGTCGATGACCACAAAATGAAGCAGGCTACCACGAAAATGTCTCTGATGCTTTCCAGCTCTGCGGAACCAACCACCACAACTATTAGGGAATTAGTTTTAATTCTAGCATATCTATTGAGAAGTAGTTAGCAACTAGTTATAAAGTTGCAAGGACAATTAAATCTGCGAAGTTGATCCAGGATGGCCGGCCACTAAGCAGCATCAAATGATCCCTTTATATCTAGCGATATAAGCAGTACTTTCTCTCTGATCTTTAATCCCATTTCTACATAATTTTTTACTTCTATCGACGCATCAACGGTGCTTTTTTGAGGACTAAATCCATACCATTTGTCACTAATTAAATCGTTCCTTCTCAGATAATGCATAATTCTATTAATCAAGGAAGGCAGAAGAATGAATCATCAAATGTTATGGTGTTGAATTAGACTTTAGCTTTAAATATATGTCAAAATTTGCAATTGACGATTTATGTGAAGACATAAATTTTGTTTTAACAAGCTGCCATATTAAAGACCAAACTAATTTCTTTACTAAAATAATTATATGTGTTCTAAACGGGTTCATTAGATTTAAACTATAGTTAGGAAGAAAGGATAATTTCTTGCAGTCCTATTCATTATGTTTCTTCTTAATTTTGTTTGTATTTAGGTTGCCCAGAATTCACGCGGTTTACCACTTTTGTTATCGGAACCAGCAAAGAGTTCTTCAGCCAAAACTGAAACTGCAGCTGAAAGAGAATTAAGAGAGAAACTGGCAGCTGCTCAAGCTAGAGAAGCTCAACTTTCGGTACAGATTCAGAGGCTTAATAAAAGGGTAATATGCTTGTATATTCCTTCTTAAAGTTTTCTCTAAAATTTCTATAATTTCTTTCGGATATCAAATTTCTATAATTTCAAGCTCTTATTTGCTCATCGTTGAAGATCTCATTCTGCTAATGACATAATTTACTTTTCTAATTTGCAAATAGTTTTAATACTAATTTTAATTAATTTACTTTTTTCATCACTACATGAAACTGCTTTCTTGCAAAACGTTCATAATAATCTTTGATATGTAATTTTAAAGAAGTTAAACTTATTTGGATTGATCTTTTAGGTTAGGCTGGACTTATTCACTACAGTAACCCGGAAATTCAAATGTTTTTCTTGGATTGTTGCATAAAACAAGCAGATTTTATTAATGAAAAAAGTTTTTCTTTCAATTTTGTAGGTGGATGAAGCAAATTCTGAGAATGAAAGGTTGAAGAGATCTTTGAAATCTTCTGTTGTTGATTCTTCTTCACCAGCTGATCCTGTCAGTGAAATGAGAGTGTTGAGCAGTGTAGGAGTTAGCGGTATGCAGTCTCCAACTCACAGTCTTCAGTCAGGAAGTTCTGGAAGACCTGTTTCTATGTATGAGGCAAGAGACTCCCTAAGAGTTCAGGTAATTTTTTGCCTCAGTTCAGTAGCAATCTTGAACTGATAAAATTTAATAATACAGAGAATTCCTTTTCTTTTTTCGTATTCGTTTATTTCCTAGAATTCGTTTTTATTTATTTATTTATTTATTTTTCTTGGCGCATCGACTTCAGTGGTCATTAGCGCCCTTTTATTTATTTATAAATGTTTTAATATATTAATATTATGTGTACTCCTTAAAGTTATGTATGAATGGTTACTAATTATGTAACAAATAAATTTCTTTACATAAAAAAAAAGTTCAACCGAAAGAGAAGTTTTTTGCTCGTTTCCTTTATCAGCTTTTCGCGACTTTCTCGAAACAGCGCCGTTTTTTCTTTGAACTTATAATGCCACGTTTATTTAAAAATTTCTCTGGGAAAATTTATTTTAGGAGGATTCTGATTGGAGCTGAAACTTAAAACATCCCTCAGCGCTCTGCCTTTTTAATGTAACGTATATCCCTATAAAATTTTATGGGCAACTAACGTTTAGTTGTTACAAATATAGGTTGATCCAGATAAGATGGTTCAGAGATAGTTGATTCTTTCCAATGAATAAAGTTTGTATGTACTTAAGTAGGATTTCTGGGGCTTCCAAAGAAATTCCAAGTCATTAAATTTTCCATGCTAATATATTAGTTGCATTAAAAAAAATCATAGATTCATCTTCAAAACAAATAGATTTCACATCATTAAACCCTAAATTTCAGTATGATGATGATTCTATTCTTCAACTAATGAGAAATTATGTTTCCAAGAGCGTTATGCCACTATCTGAAGAAGTAGTGAGGCGGACGAATTTGGTGACGAAAAGAATACAGGAACTTTGGAGCGCTGTCAAACCACCTGAATCCAATTTTGTTTATGTACCTTGTGCCGAGAGAACAAGGGTCGCAGTGGCAGAACTTACAGCTATATTTCCTCAGGTATTTACGAAATAATCAGTTCTATGCTTAACGATTTATTTCTTACTGTTACTAAATTAAATGTACAAAATATGTTGATAAAAATTATTTTGTGAGATAGGAGTATGAATTCTGTTTACAGAAACCTCAAGATGAAATAGTTAAGAATGCCTTGTATCAGTTGAACACAAGCACAGCACGTCTTCAAGTAGAATGTGCTGAATTAGAAAAATGTGCGGAAGCTGTTCGTAGTTTAGCATTCAACATTGCAGATGCTAATCGCCAGCTAGTAACCAGATTTAAGTGACATAGGCGTTTTAGGCGGCCTTTGCCACCTATTCCTCCACCTCAAAGTGATATCGCTGGAGTATGCAATTCTACGTTACCACTCAGTGCCATCCGCCGTACTCCGCCTTCACGTTATTATTACACAAATTAAGCCTAAAAAGAATAGATTGGTTTTCACTGTTTGCATGTAAATATGGGAAAAGAATTTTAAAATAAAAAGTAAACAACAAAATTCAACAAACAATAAACATTCAAAAGATTTTTGGAATTGAGATTCAAATAAGGCAAGATATTTAATAAAATGCATAAGAATATTCGAAGACAAAAGGTTTACTAAATCAATACAAGCAAAATTTTCTTTGAAGTGAAGAAATCATCTATCTCATCTTGTGGTTGGTATTGCGAAATATGCACCTATATTGTATTAGAATTCCCTGAGATTTGAAATAAAATCTTGAGGAGCATCAGTTTACGAGTATATTATATTTTAATTCTTATTTATAATATTTTATTCTTATATCGTGTTTTGACGGTCATATGTATTTTAAAAGTAGTAATTATACTTCAAAGTGTATGAATAAATTCAGAGTTGTTTCAGGTAAGATGGTTCAGAGACAGTTGATTCTTTACAATTAAAAGAAGTTTATGTTTTCTTAATTATGATTTTTGGGATTTCTAAAGACCATTTGAAATGGTTGTATATTTCTCTATCTTTAGTCCGCGAGCATCAATTCCTTCTGAGATTGCCCTTCCTAGTTATTTGGGGAAATCTCACTCCTTCTTTTGCCTTTTTTCCCCCATTATCGAAAATGACATCTGTTCTCGCACCTGAGGTCTCGTGTGCGTCTGTTTTGCACGATATTTGCATTTCATCAACAGGTTAATCTCTACTCTCTATGTTACCCAGACACTTTTAAGTATTCATCTCTCGCAATCGGAATTAAAGTTGCTTAAAATTAAATCCACGGAATGAGACACTTCATGTCTAGTGATCTGAAGAGACATATCATATCTATTGCTCCAGAGGACTGCGTGAATCACGCCCCCTTTAGCCTGGACCTAATCTGCTTAGGATGTCTGTCTCACAGTTAGCGACAGACACTTCTGGCAGTTATATCAGTACTTGATCAAAGGCTGAAAAACATCTCATATAACTAGGGGACTTATTTCATACCAGCACTGTTCTTTAGGTAATGTCCCTGCGTCTTTAATTTGTAACAAGCCGATCGTCAGATAAGAGTAGAAAGAAGACATTTAATATTATAGTTAATAAAGAATTTGTTTATGATGAAGGCTGGATTCATTTAAACATAATATAATTAACTTTTAAACAATGGAAAAAGTAAATAAAGATGTGAATAATGAAATGTTTTTCTGATTGGAAAAGTGAAAAAGTAAAAATTCTGTATAATTCTACTCAATAATGTAGAAATCACTCTTAAAAAAGAAACTCGCAAGTCCATTAGTATCAGAGACATTTTCCATGATAGCCTGCTTCATTTTGTGGTCATCGACCGGTTTCGGCTATTTTCAGGATGCATCTGTCACAGTCTGATAACACAGACTTGCACAGAGCAAATTTAATTTACACACTCTACACACAGTATTTTTTGACGTCTAGAATTTGCTGTTTCACTTTGATCCATCTTGTCTGAAAGCTTATACCCGTGCAGAAGTAATCAACTTTCTGAATAGTATTAAAGACAATTAGTAGGTAGTGAATATCCTAAATCTTTTATCATACACTTGAGGCCTAGATTAAGAAGTTCCAATTGTAGTAGATACCTCCTCATTACATCATCTAAAGTGTTCATATTTTATACATGATTTGAAAAAAATTAAACTAGATATTTGTGGCATATTATTATATTTGTAATATTAATCCTTATCATATTATCTGTAACTTGACTAATTGTAACTTTTGTTTTATAGAGCTTTATTGCATTACAAAAAGTGCACCATATTTAAAATAGATGATTTAAAATTTAACTAGGCATTTTTTATAAATGTGGTAGAGGCTATATATCTGGTCAAAAGCTGATCTCATAAGACTGAAATCATTTGGTTTGAAACTAAAATTGAATACTTCCTATATATTACTAAGTTTTATTGTGTATAAGATAAATTTTCACAATATTCTCCAATAGCATCACTTTTATTTTTTGTTAGTGTTATCATAAACAGCGTGGAAAGTGGGAAATGCCAACGCGGAACCTAAAGCATTTCCAGAAAACTTAATATATAAATACAGTAAGAAAACATGATTAATTTACCATAGAATGGAAATTGCGACACAATCCAGTTTTGTTTAATATAAAAAACAAGACAATTCCAATCAATTTAATTTACCTCATAGTAAAGCATTTTTGTTTTGAAATATATGTGATGCATCAGTTAGTATGCTTTTGCTTATCGTTATCAGTAACACATAATTCAGCAAGCAAATGTCCTACAAAAATAAGTAGTGATTTAAAGAGTTGAATCTAGCAATCAATGTCATTGTATGATTCTTGCGGATACATATATATATAATTGTAACTATATAACTATATAGTTTTCAATATATATATATATATATATATGTGTGTGTGTGTGTGTATGTAATATAGCCGCAAGAATCATTATATCACATATATATCATATGCTGATAAAGTAAAGGTTCCTGTATTTGTCCAGCTCAATATCTGTTACTTTGCATATTGAATTTGAAACTCTTTGATTGAATTTAGCTGGGATATACAGTTAGAAATCTCCGTCTTATAGGAAATTGCTTGCATGGTTTGGAATGTCAAAATAGAATGAAGGATCTCTAACATTACATTTTTTTTAAACAAAATTATTTTACAGCACAAAGCACTCCAAAATTATATCCTGGATAGCTAGTCGATACCCTAGGCCAAAAAATCACGGCATGAGAAAATGCATGTTACGTGGAACTGGCATATCCTTATTAGTCGTGAATACCGTAAATGTTAAGTTAATTTAGGTGCTGAGAAAATCCAGCGCATAAGTCGATACTTTGAAAACTTTTCCCTTTTTTTTTTAGAGTTGCAATTGTGCTTAATGCAGCTTGCCGCCAGTGCTAAAACTTTGTACTGTGATAGATATTTCAGCAATGAAATTGCCCAAACCTCAGCTGAAATGTCTCTTTATAAAAATGACTTCTTAATGCATGGTTATAGGCCTTGTAATTTCCCGAATGATATCACCAAAGCCAAGACAGATTGCAAGCATTTGATGCGCAGCCCTTGAAAACGTGTAGACCGGAGCAATTGCTTTGAGAGTGAAATAATTGATAGAAAATTTTATTTTAGGCAAACATGAACTTCATTCCGAAGATTTGTTAGGTAATTTGTAAAAAGGCATTAATATCATTGAAAAGTACATATAGATAATTTTTTACTTTATAAACAGTCAGTATTAAAAAAAAAGTATGTAATTTGCGTTAGGTACAAATCGTTTCTTCCCTCTATTCTACGATATTTCTCGTGTTCAATAATTTCTATAAAGACAATGAAAAATAATAATATAGACAATATGTTTTGATAATAGATATTTTCATCACAGAAATAAAAATTAAAAAACTTTACAGATTGCATGTTTTTTAAATGGTTAGATATAAAAAGTCGCTTAGTTCAAAAAAATTTATTACTTAAGACATAATGAATATTTTACAAAGGAATAGCCAAATAAATAATGACAATATATTAAATTATTTATAATAATATTATATAATTGCAATAATGAAATAAAACCTTTGTGATATTAATTTTTATTGTCACGCTATGGTATATTAAATATATAAATTAATGCAATTAATGTAATAATAAAAAGGTAAATGTTGAAATTAAATTTTTATTTTATTTTTTTATCCACAACCACCTCCTTTCTTACAACAACTTCTCTTTGGTGGTTTATACCTGCCACCAGCATCATTCATCAGTGGGTTGTATTCTGTAAAAGCAATATTTTTTCCTTTAAAATATAACATTAAATACATATAAACTAACATCTGGGATTTTGTCCATCAAATGTGTGCGCATCAGAAACATAAAGATGAAGTCATGGATGAGATTTCTTATATACGGAACTGATCAGTAATAGCAAAAATAAGCATGCTATGACGGATAAAATCCTAGATCCACTATTATAGATATCCACATATTCAACATATAAACTAACTCTATCGCTGGGATCATTAGAAATTCTATCTTCTAGTATGGGCATATTGAATTATATTTGCCCAATAGTTGTGCTGAGAAGTTATTAGGATAAGCGGACAAATGCAACAGATACCCAAATAAGAATCTGACTGATCGAAAGCTTTGTGTCTTGCCACAAATTAAATTACTGGAAATCGTGTAGTCAAGTTGTGTAAGATTTTCACCAGAATAAACAAAATTGCAGTATATGAAGTTGCTTTTGAAGAAAAGTGTCTTCTTTAATATCAATCTTGAGTATCTTTCTTGTATCAAGCAAAACATCATCTTTGGAACTAAATATTCATTCTTTTTTACTTATGATGAATAAATGAAAATGCAAAACGCTATTTAGAATAATATATATTGATGATATAAACAAATAATTTCAACAGGTTATCTTCAGTTGTCTTTTGGTATACGTTTTTGCATCTTAAGCAATCCTTCAAGAGACTTTTTTGCCATCTTTATCTATTTAATCAAATGAAATTTATGTTAACTTATCTTGCAGTATTAAATATAAATCAAGCATAATACTGGTATATTACCTGATTTAAAGTTTTTGCTTGTTGAAGCTTCTCCCAATCGATTTCCTCCAGTATCAATAAACTTATTCAACTTTTCCAAACGTCTCTTCTCTTCAAGCTGTATAAAATTAGTAATTAAATATTTTATATATTAATTAAACAATAAAGAGTATTAATTTTGGTATAATTGATTTATTCTGGACAAATATAACTAAAAATCCCTTCCAACGATATCTCTTAGTCAAAGTCAGCAATAAAATCCCTAAATACAGATTTTTAGTTTTTCCCACTCATTATTCCTTATATAATGTATAAGAGAACTAGTCTAATAAGAGCTTAGTGTGGCTTATATGATATAATTGAAACTGAACTATTGTGAGCTTGCTCAGCAATTAAGATGAGAATCTGATAAATAATTGCAAGTACTCAGGTATAAGTAAATAACTGTTAACTATCTGTGATTGTTAATCATAATTCTTCATGGAATACTTAATTATAATGTACATAAAAAAAAGCTTAGATGCCTGAGGAAGGAAGGGTGTCTGCCATGTTTGCTAATATTATTGCTTTTTTTCCTAAATTGATTGCTGGTAATTATGAATTACACAGGGCCCAACAAGGAGTACACCCCTCCCAATCTTCTTTGATTAGTATCACCTACCACAACACATGGTTATTTAATCGAATTTAATTTTGGTATCTTCTGTTTTCATTATACTAACCTGATAACACTGGGCTCTAGTTCGCACATTCTAACCATGGCTATGTAGAAACTAAAGGTAAATTAATAGTTTATAGTTGGGAAAGAATGTCAGCCATGTCGAGGCCTATGAAACTCATACAAGTTATAGTTAGGTATGAGAATGAGTTTCCAAATACTTGAGATCTACCAAAGAGAAGCGGGTCATCATTCTATTACCCTTAGATAGAACTAAAGGACAAACAGGATTCGTTATTCAATAAAAAAAAGGAGAAGAGAGCTCCAATGGAGATGGATGGATGAACTCAGAAAGAGGAAGTGAACATAAAACATATCTAAGGAAAAGCTCTCTTTCAGACATCCTTCCTTCTGAGATCTATAGTAAGTAATAGCTTTTATTTCTCATCGCATCTGCAGCAATGAAATTGTAAATAAAAGGATGTTATCACAATGTATCACATTAATTAGCTGTATGAATTAATAATTAACGTGACAAATTTGTGTATTAAACAAATATCAAAACTTTTTGAACAAGTTAAAGTAATTAGTAGAACATAAGCTATAAAGAAATGTTCTGTTTTTAATTAAGAGATGAACTAACAAAAATTTACCTCTTTTCTTCTTATTTCAGCCTCTATTGCTTTTCTGTTTACCTCTTCTTGCATCCTCTGTCGGGCAGCTTCTAAACCTTCTGATCTAGCTCTTGCTAGGTCTGGATCTGATACAATTGTTTTTTAATGTGTTTTATAGAACATAACTTCCAGATATGTTAAAGGTTATTATAAAATTATAATAAATTATTATAAAATACAATTTATAATTTATTCATACTTTTGTGATATTTTGCTGCATACTTGCTTTCTTCTCGCTTTTCATACCATTCATCCAAAAATTGGTTAATCTTTGCTTTAAATACTAAATAAAATATTCCGAGGCCAACAAAGTACCATCCATAATTTACCAAAAATGAGCTACCTAAAACGATAAAATAAATAAATAACAAAGTTGATCAGATTTATAATTTATTATTTAAATTTTAAAATATTACTTTGAACAAGGATGCTTGCAGATTCTTCTAGATTATCATCAAAATCAGTCGACATATTTTCCTTAACCTTATTAAAAACAAGAAGACCAGAACATTCTATTGAATGACTACAACAATTTCTTTATCTGACACAATGCAGTTAACATTGAAATGCCTTCCTTGTTTTAACCATTTGTCAAAACAGCTGATCGCCACGCCACGATCATCGCAATATATATATCAAGTAGTAAACCTTAATTTCTGAAAATGTGTATTTAGTAATAGTTAATAAATATTTTAATTTATAATTATATAATATTTTTAAATTTTAGATTTATGACACAACATATTTTTTGTACAAAGGATTATCTCCTGCTTCAGTTGTGCCCTAGAAGGCTTAGATCTTTGATCCTGGAGGACCCAGGATTCTAGCTTCTCTGTCTGTGATTAGCAAGTTGACAGTCATGTTTATTAGTAAGGAACGTTATAAAGTTATAATATTAATTTGTCTTATTTTTTGAGCAAATATGTGAATTGTGCCATTATGAAATGGATAACGCGGGTGTAACGAAACATAAAAGTTGCGGAGGAATTAAGATCATGAAGTTTACTGAGTTGTGATTGTGTATAGGCCATAGGCCTAGTATTATTATTGTGTGTAAAGTGTAATAAGTCCTAGTGAAAATGGCTGATTTAGAAGCGGTACTTGCAGATGTGAGCTATTTAATGGCAATGGAGAAGAGTAAATGCACTCCAGCTGCTAGAGCCAGTAAGAAGATCATCCTTCCTGATCCAAGGTATGTTGTCTTTTTAATCATTTGTGGAGTCACACTAAAAGAAATAGAAAATTTAATTTCCTAAACATGTACTTAGTAGCTTTGTCCTAATTTTTTAATTATCTAACTGAACATTATTGTCAAAATATGGCTTTTGAGAAAATAATTTTCATTGACCTGTAAAGCAGAGGTGTATTTTAGACAGAAGCTGGTTTATATTGTCTTTGAAAGACATTATTTTTATTTGGTAAGGCTGTTGTATATATTACACTGATTTATTAGGGCTTGTCTTTGATATTTTAGAAAGTTATATTTATATTGGTTCTCATTTCAAAAAAGTGTGTTATGCAGGTCTTATAGGTGCATGAAAATTACCTATTCTAGTAAACTAGTGTAGAACAAAAGACTGACAGTGAAATACTTAGCAGTTTGGGTTTTTTCAAAACCTGTCTGGTCTGAATCACGCTGCCTCAAATGTAAATAAACATTTAATGTATACGTTTCGTTTTTTTTTTCACTCCTCGTTTATTGAAGTATTTGTGTATTTGCTATTTTCTAAGAAAGATTTGGATCTTATTTCTTAGTTTAATTTAGATTCGCTTTCCAAAATAGATATACCATACCAAACCTCATAAGTAAGTGTTCATTATAGAAGTTTCTTTAGTGTTATTTTTTTTAAATTTATAATATATGATTCACATATTTCCTTTTCAATAATAATTTTTCTGAATTGATATTTTTGCGTTGTACTTCAAATACTTTGCCCATTTTATGACTTATTTTGATTTTATTATCATATAAAATTATTAGTTTTAATTTATTTCATTGTCAGATATTTGTTACTTACAACTTTGTAAGTAACAAATATTAAAATAATATTATTTTAATATTATTTAAGGAATATTTATGTTCGTGGTGATATTTGTAACGCATAGAAAATACTTGTAGTTATTGGTAATGTCATTAGAGGGGTGGGGCATTAATGACCTGACATATTTTTTTTTCTAATAAATAAATTGTAATTAGAATTAACTTGTTATTGTGCTTATAAATATCATTAATCATTATATTAAATACACAAATGCCCTTACTAATGTACCTAGGCTTTAATTTGTTTACTTAAGTTCGTAGGAAAAAAATTTACATTTATTTAATTTTTTATTTATTTCCGTACAACTTTAAGTTTTAAAGGAAAATCAATTTTTTATTAGTTAAATCTGTCATTCCTTTTGTAATTGTGATTTAAGTATCGTTATCGTCGAGTAGTATTCAGGTTTATAAAAGTAAATTGATTAATGGCTTCTTTTTTTTCTATAAAATGGAAATTTTTTTTTCTATAAAGTAAATTTCTCTGGAATAATCCATATTTCTTTAGAATTTGATTTAAAATTGAGAATTATAAACTATAAACATATTATTTGTATTAAAAGTATTCATTGTCCATGTTAGTTATTTTACATCTTAAATAATATTTACAGTTTGCTTTATAAGTGATTGAAAAAGACATAGATTTCCCATAATATTGG
The DNA here is from genome assembly GCA_011037195.1 of Triatoma infestans. Classification (NCBI taxonomy): domain Eukaryota; kingdom Metazoa; phylum Arthropoda; class Insecta; order Hemiptera; family Reduviidae; genus Triatoma; species Triatoma infestans. Next base: position 10,865 of record JAAEAF010002750.1, on the reverse strand, counting down.
TGGATATGAGGGAAGAGGATTGTTAGGCTTCCTCTCCTGATGCTTTTTCTGTTTTCTATTTCGGAAACACCGGATTTCAGTTCATTTCCTCAAAGTTGGCATTCGAGTAAGATTTCGAATTTAGTTTCCATCGAAAACATGTTACACTGTCAAAATTTAGTTTTTTATTTATATTTTTGTTGATAAACCTTCGAGTTCCCGAGTTGAGACTGCGTCAGTGGTTTGCTAGAAACCGACGTTTCGCCCTATATTTTACAGTGAGCTTCTTCTGGGTCGTTACACCTTGAAAGCTAATGGAACAACGACTCTGAAGAAGCTCATTACAATAAGGGCGAAATTTTCGGTTTCTAGCAAACCACTGACGCTTTGTGAATATATATGATAGACGCCATTTATTCCAAGAATTATTAAAAAATAAAATCATAGGAAGCTCAGATTTACAACTATAGAGTTTAAATAGTAGAACATTGTAAGAATTTTCCAGAATTCCAAATTTGAATAAATTTTATCAACTGGAATTTCAGCTCCGACTCTGTCTCAAATCTAAAGTTGGTTACAGCATTAAAACAATATGGTACTTACTAGCTCTTGGCGGACCACATTGGTACGGTCCATAAGCAGTGGATAACCAGATTACCTGTAAAAATACAAAGTGTTGATAGGCCAGGCTTTGAAACTCTTAAAAGAAAAAGAAAAGCTCTTAAATGGTAGAAAAAAAGATGAAGCATGGTTAATTTTTTAGGTATAGCTAATTTTTATAAGTTAAATCAATCCTTTTTTTTTATTGTTTTAAATTTTGACGCACTTATTCATCTCTCAAAATTAGCGATATTTTTAAAAAGACTTATTTGATTGTCTTTGATAGTTCATTACTATTAGTTTTACAAAATTGTTTTGTTGCTGGAAATAAATGTATTATATATGTACCTCTTGTTACAAAAAAATAAACGGGCGATGTATGTGGTGTGTAAGAGAAATCGCAGATTCTTTTTGATGGCATTTGGCAGGGAAATTAGTTTATGAATGATAGAGTTTTATTTTATAGATTTTTTCGCGATATTCTTGAAAATGAGCAAACGGTTATCATTAAAATTTATTTCATAAGAATTAAAATAAACTAGAGGTACTTTTGTCCATGATCTTTTTTCCAGGGAAATAGATTTTTGGAGATGAAGCTATCTAAACCTGGAGCTCTCTCTCACTCTCTCCTTCTAAACTGTCATTTCAGTATTTATTAATCTAGTTATCGAAATAGATTATATTTTATTAATACAGGTTTGAATGAAATTTATCAGCCGTGGAAGTATAGACAGAGATCAGTGATGGTGTTTCAAATTTTTATTTTTCTTTCTATCCAAATTTAGCTAGAGATGTTGATATTATTATATGTGGAAAATAACACACACACAAAAAAATATGACGGAATAAGTAGGAAATATAACAAAAACCATCCAAATTGTAAAACTTAGATATTTCTCATTTTTTATTTACGAGATATACCAATTACAATAATCCTCCGCCAATCCGGCATCTCTGGCAATTGTAGGATGCCGGATTCCGAGCGTCGTAAAAGAATAACGGAAAACAGGTTTTAGACATGCAAAAAACGAAGACTGTGGGCCTGCCCGCAATTTGGCTTAAGTGCCTTATTAAGAAATGTGTACTGTATGTGGAAATCAAATAAAGAATTATAAAGGAGACGATTAAATTACAACATTTATCTACAGACTATGTTGTTAAACATACGTACATATGTACATATATATTTCATTTGAAAAAAGACCTAATGTCTCTTGGTTTTTTTGAATCTTCAAAAATTCATGTCGCATGGTACGTAAGTTAACGAGTTCTGAAGCACTGTAGGAGTTGTTGCATTCAGCAAACCTTATGAATGTGTCGATAGCGGCACTTTGCTTTACTCTAAGTATGCAGGGGTGTTGAATTATCATCAGCTCCCTCTTCGGCATCCACAGGCTGAGGCTCTGACTGAGGCCCTAACACTTTCTATAAGCAGTTCATTAGTATTTTCTTCTACAACAGGCTTTGAATCGACTTTAAAACAGGCTTTTAAAGTCACGTTTTTTTTCAAGATCGGTGCCGGACCTTCGGATGCCGGATTAGTGGGGGTTTACTGTACTAAAAAACAGGGGAGGAATTTAATGATTTTTGGACAAATTTATTGTAAGAAACAATTATTATTTCATTGTAGAGCTAAAAATTGATTTATGAATTGTGATTCATAATTGTAAATTAGATTTCATAAATAAATTATTTAAAGCCAAAGACTTAATCATTAACTCATATAGATATAGTATATTTTGTCACGTTCGTATATAAAAGTTCAAACATACGTCGGCGACTCCGATAATGTTGACGTAATGTTGAAATAAATATTGAAACAATAGTAGATAAACAAAAAATAAATAAATAAAATAAAGTAATATAGAGTAGATAAACTTCAATATTATAGAGATAAATACTGCCTTTTAGACGTAATTTTTTTAACCTTCTTTATTTTATCAATTATTAATTAATTTATAACCAAACTTTTAGTTTGAATAGTTGACTGGATCTGTATTTCTAGGAAAAAAAACATCTGTGATTGTTTTCCGTAATTGCCTATTTCATTTTTGAAGGTATTGACTGGTTTTGAACATTCGTCCTTTGTCATGATGTCTTGGCAAATAGTGTGAAATTATCTTCTAATGTCCTCCAGACCACACATGTCTTTGTGGAACAGTTCCTATTTAATATCGAACGAAATTAATGGTTATACTGAAGTTGTTGTGGTTGGTTCCGCAGAGCTTAGCGAATCATCAGAGATATTTTCTGTTTGCCTGCCTCTTTTTGTGATCATCGACCAGTTTCGGGCGTTCTCCCATCATCAGGATGTTTTTGTCAAAACAGTGTGACAATATAGGCTTCAGTTGATACACTCAGTTGACAACAAAATTCAGTTGATACACTCGTTTTTTAAAAAGTGTTTTTATTAGTACTTAACTAGGTTAAGAGGTTCATTGTGCTTGGGTAGGTAAACACATGTTTTTCCTTTTTAAAAGCTTTTCCTCATTGTTCCCTTTAAAACATCCAACAGTGGAGATGTATAACTTAAATTACGTTTTTAAGGAGAGTTACTTTGATAATTAAGTACCCATACTATTTTCTATTTTATTTTTTAATTGTTATTTGATTGTAGAACAAAGCGAAAGACCACTGTGTCAGCCGTGGAATACTGTGGAATAATTAATGATAAGAAATGAAAAAAACGAGCTGAATGATCGTAAGATAGTATAAGTAACTAAATACATTGTTGAACAATTAATATTTATAAGCAATTTATTTGATAAATACGTATTATACATTCCATATTTTACCTTTTCATAATCCACATATACCATTCACGCACGCAAGCAAACTTGATGGGTTCTCTACAGGCTTAAATATAATACAAGTCTAAACGAGCTTAAATACAAATTTGTATAAATATGTTATTGAAAAATTATATAAGCATGCTATCCAGCCTTAATGTAGCGTACATTCCACAATTAACATTTTACGTTCTCAACTTGCATACATTATTCGCATATGTACAAACTTAAAAGCTCTTTGATTCGTATGTACAGACTTAAAAACTATTTGATTCAGGTGTGTTGTGTTTTGTTTATTGCGTTTTTTTGTTATTGTGGAAAAATGGTTTTGAATAATGGTTCACTAGCGAATTTTGTGTCTTGTGTTATATATTTCAAGTTATTCTAAGTATGTCCGGTCGTCGTTTTTGGCTGGATGTATTAGTTTTATCGTGGCGGAGATGTCGTCGTTTTTGGCTGGATGTATTAGTTTTATCGTGGCGGAGATGTCGTCAGGTTTGTGTTTGTGTTTTGGTGATTGGCGGACAAAACCATCTTAATGATGGGCGAACACCCGAAACCGGTCGATGATCACTAAAAAAAGCAGGCTACCACAGAAACTATCTCTGATGTTATACTGATTGTGCGTGGGTAAGTGGCGTCACCATCGTCCACCCTTCGAGGTGCAATCACCCTCTGGCTCTCCAGGTTTGGGATACCCCCACTCTGACCACACTCATCCTGTTCCTTTCCTCTTGCAGGGTTGCCTGGAAGTATCCTGGGTTACTGTACATTTGCACTTGAGGCAATGGACAGGAATCAGTAGATGGCATGATCCGTCGGGCGTGCGATCAGTCACGCTAAGCTCGTTGTAGAGTATGAATTATTGAATTATAGGCGCAAGCTATGTTCCAGGCCCAATTGCTTGCAATTGAGGTTGGACTCGTAGTGTCGTGGTTTGAACAGTAACTCCAATGATCGCAGTTATGAGTTGAGCGGGACGAGTGCTGCGATATAAATTAAACTCCGGTGGCAGCCCGTAGCTGGAAGCGCATTTACTGGGTGACCGCGGTTTACGAATGCCTGCTCGGATGCTTTCCCTAGCTTCTGAGCGGAGTGTGACCACATTGAGGGATCACTTCACGCGCTGGTAGAGCGTATCTCAACCTGCCCTTAGATGGGCATCTCTGCCATGGCAATGTCTTGCATTAATAGCCTCTCCGTGGTGGTGACATCCTTCTTCTGTAAAACCACCCCGTTGCTTGCACGGGGGGGGCTGGTATACCCTAATAGAATGGGAACAGTCCTTGACTCCCTGATTGCCGGAAACGGAAAGGTTAAACAGGAAAGATGATGTTATACTGAAGCTAACTGGTTGTTATTATAAGTTAACAGGGGTATATTGCGATTTGCGGTGAAGTATCGAAATTCAGTTTTTGGGGAATTTGTAAGTTAGGCCTAATTATTTCTTACTTTAGTGTTTTGCCGAGCATTGATGGAGGTTTACCATGTGCAGTTACTACGATATATCCTTAAAAACCATGTCTGTGAAAAGATATAGAAGGAATGTCAAGTTTGGGGGGGCATTCATTTATTAACTCAACTTCCAGGGAGAAAAACTGAACTTTGAAACTTTGACACCATTGTAATATGACCTGTTATTAACTATATTTATCTATAATGCGTTGGGTCAACTTGACTTTTGGTAAAACTTCCGCAAATTTGTGATAAGAGTAAGTGGTATGTGAATGTTTCACACCAGGACCAAATTTCCATTCGTACTGCTATTCACAATCTGAGCTCACCTATCACAAAATTAATTAAAAAGTGAACAAACTCACAAAAGCGATGACTTCTTAATATTATGTACGTGTAAAATTTGTGAAATAAATATATTTTTTTTTTGGTTAGATTTTTAATAGAATTTCTAGAGGTACAGTAGAGGTAATTCACTTTATTTGAAAGAAATATAAAGTGTTAATGTTTAGTGAATGACATATTATGACGTAGTTATATTAAACCAACAAACCGGTCTGATAATTATTTTTCTATAATGATGCGGGCACTTAAAGGGTAACGGCCTTTTGCTTTATATATTGATAGAAACTTTATTGAGAATTATGTTTTATTAAATTTATTTCCTGAATAACTTGCTCATTCAGCAGACTGCACGATGAATTTATATGGGTACTCTGTGAAATCTTGTCTGTGAAACTCTGATTTCCCATTAATGGTGTTGAAATATTGCAGTTGACAAAATTTTTGTTAACGTATACCTTTTTGCAACTGTTAGTTATTAGAATCGTAAAGATGACTTTACAGAGAAAAGCATATCTTAAAATTCCTCCACATGCCCTCCAAATTAAAAAAAAAAATGTATTTATTATAAAATTATTAGAATCTTTTTGAGCAAAACGCAAACTTCAGAATAAATTATTGTGGTGGTTGATTCCGCAGAGCTGGAAAGCAGAGACATTTTCCGTGGTAGCCTGCTTCATTTTGTGGGCATCGACCGGTTTCGGGCGTTCCCCATCTTCAGAATGCGTTTTTCAGACAGTGTGACAACACAGACTTAAACAGAGCAAATTCAGTTTTACACTTTAGTGTACACTTGAGTGTGAAACTGAATTTGCTCTGTTTAAGTCTGTGTTGTCACACTGTCTGAAAAACGCATTCTGAAGATGGGGAACGCCCGAAACCGGTCGATGCCCACAAAATGAAGCAGGCTACCACGGAAATTGTCTCTGATTTAGAATAAATATTTGGTAAAAATGTTAATTTTAGAATCTCGCTATTATATATAAATATATATATATATTTCATGATTTATTAAGCAGATATTATGTCTATTTATAATTAAAAAATCTGGTTTGAAACACTCACACAACTTTCTCTTACTTACTCCGTGCTCCAAATTAATTGACAGCTTTTCTAGTTGTGTACCAAATTAATGAGATTCGTCGACGTCGAAAACTGATAAAAATAAAAACTGTTTATGTAAAAGCGCACTCCGGTGTTACTCATTTTCGTGAAACTCGGAATTGTGGCCATGTATTGTAGTTCAAATTAAATTTTGTTGGGGAGGATTCAGTAGATATTAGAATTGTATAACAACTGTGATAGCACTTTAGAGAAAAATATATAACCCCACCCCACCATTCCCCTAAAAGTGCCCTTAAATGAATTTTCCCAGAGAAATGTTTCAAATAAAAGTTGTAGATCTTTGCATGTTTAGTTTATGTACGAAGTTTCAAGAAAATCGTCGGAGCCATTTTTGAGAAAATTGCAAAAAAGAGAAAAAAATCATTTAGTAAAGTGGTACAGTAAACGCACTTCCGGTTATCCGATTTTTTTCAAACTCGGAATTTCAACAACATATTTAATTCTAATCAACATTATTTAGATGACAGAATTATTTAATAAACTGAAATGGCACATTAGATGAAAACCTAACCCCACCACTCCCCCAAAAGTGCCCTTAAATGCATTTACCTGGAGAAATGTTTCAAATAAAAGTTGTAGCTCTTTGTATGTGTGGTTGATGTACTAAGTTTAAAGAAAATCGTCGGAGCCATTTTTGAGAAAATCGCAAAAAAGTAAAAAATCCAACGAGTAAAGTGGTACTTCCGGTTGAGGAATTTTAACAGATAACGTACTGTCAGATCTCATGGTGATACCTAAACGGAATTGAAGTTTCAACTTCCTACGGTTTTTCAATTTTGAGCTATGCTGTTCACATACATATATACACACACACACAGACCATTTGTTAAAAACCACTTTTTTGGACTCAGAGGGCCTTAAAACGGATATTTCCGGTGAAAACTCGATATCGAAAATTTGACACGATTACTATACTTCCTCTTACTAGGAGTAAGAGAAAGTAAAAAGTAAAAAAGTATACGATACCCCACATAAATAGAAATTTGCTTCTGTTATGTGTGCTTGTTTTGACAATCATATACTTTGTAAAACACTTAAGTGTTCGGTTTGAGGCCGCCTCAGTGACTTTGCCCAAGTTGCTTCTTCTGGGTGATATCGTTTCTGAAACAACACTAACTTGGAAATATTAACTACAGATATAAAGAGCTGCATCTTTTATTTTGAATTATATTTCTTGAGGAAAATTCATTTAAGAGGACTTTTGGGGGTGGGGTGTGAGTTAGGTTTCCTTCTAAATTGCTGTTTTAGTTTATTGTACGATTCTATTATCTAAATAATATTAATTAGAATTAAATATGTTATCAAAATTTGTAGTTGGATAAAATCGGTTTGCTGGAAGTGATTTTTTTATTGAGCAGATTTTATCGGTTTTTCCATAAAAATACTATGGATTTCATTAAATTTGTTATAGTAACTATAATTACTATCACTTTTGTTTGATATTTTTTTTCCGAGTAAGTTCATTTAAGGGTTTTTCGTTTTCCTCAAAAATATGGTCTTATTATGTATGCATAATAACACCGAGGGATTTCATTAAATTTTTTACTCCAGCTATGAATACAGAGGGCTATCACATTTTCTTTTTTTTAAATAACTGACATCCTGCACAAACATCACACGATAACCTAGTTCTTGCAGCTCGGCACTTAGTTATGGCATTGGTGCACCTAACGGCTGTTAAACTCTGCTCATTGTCAAAGTTTTCTAGCAGCTGGCTGGATAATGTCATTTATAACTACGCCCACAGGTTTCACAACTATTAAGTGGCCGGGCTACTACTTCTGTCCAGCGTATCTACAAAGAAATTCTAGTTCACCGCCACCGCCATAAGCACACAATCTTGTATATTGTTCACAAAACAAAGTGTTGCATGGTGCACTCAACAAACAACAAAATTCTATTTAAAAAAAACGGACACCATAAGAGAGAGAGCGAATGAGAGGGAGATACAAAGAGAGACAATACATCTAGGTCGCAATGGATTTGGCTTTGTAACCACTCTAACTAATTAAAGTTGAGGGCGCTACGCTTTGTCACGCCTGGCTAAGAGTGGTCACGTCTGAAGGAGGCCTATAAAGGACCGTTTGTTTGTTTCTTAAGCACTAGTATTATTCCAGGAAATCCTAAGCATAAACTTTGTTTGTTTGCCTAGTTGGTTGTCTCCTATTATGCTTCTCAGAAACTCATCAACTAAGGGTATTAACAGCTAGGAAATAACAATTTAATCAAAATTATACAATTAAATTCCGTTGGAATGAGTTAAGGGAAACGACGTTTATGAAAATGGAAATTTTCCTGATTTTTTTTTTTTACTTCCTGTTACTAGGAGTAAGAGGAAGTATTTGTGACCGTTGAGTTTTTACAGGAAATACATGTTTTAGGGGCTTCCTGAATACGAAAAAAGTGTTTTTAAGCGAATGATTTATATATATATATATGTGTGTATGTATTTGTTAACAGAATATCTCAAAAACGAAAGGTGGAGGAAACTCTTAACTTGGTATTCTGTTTAGATAACTACCACCGTATTAAACACGAAAATTTAGGGCTAAATCCACCAACCAGAAGTGCGATTTTACCGAATGATTTTTTTTTTCAGTTTTTCCTGATTTTTCTCAAAAACTGCTCCAACGATATTTTTTTTTTTTTGAACTTCTACACACATATATACCTATCACTTTTATTTGTAACATTTTCAAGGAAAAATTGAATTTTTTAAGGGTTCTGGGAGAATGCTTTTCTCTAAAGTACCATTTCAGTATAATATTTGTTTTTCTCATAATATTAATACACACTAAAAGTATTGATAGAATTCCAAATTTGTAGAAGTCGGAAGTGAGATTTTTACAGAAAAGGATTTTTTTTGAGTTTTTGAGGATTTTTTTCGGAAACGGTTACAAAGATTTCCTATAAACCTGGGAATGCTTGCAGCATAGATAAGAAACGTATCACTTTTAATTAAAACATTTTTCTGAAAAAAAAAAGAAGGATTTTTAGATGTAAAGGAAGAGAAGGGAATAGCTAAGTGGTTAGCGTACTGGACTCCCACGAGGAGGACCCGGGTTCGAGACCAGCAGTGCTACCCTTAGATTTTTTCTTCCTAGAAGCTTCTACAGCTCACTGTCCGTGGTAATGGACAGTGTTGTCTGTAATGAGAAAACACTGTCCGGTGGTCGGCAGTGCACTGAGAAGCCTCCGGGCGCCAATGACTATAGATGTTGACGCGCCTTAAATTAAAAAAAAAGAAAAAAGAGGTATAGTTAGATCATATAGTTAGTTTAATTTGCACAAGATTTTTGGTTTTAACATAAAGCGCTCCACATAATCCCGCTCAGGTATACAAGTAAAAACCCCACCACCATTTTTATGGCTAGCCCACACATTGTAATGTTGGAATTTTTTAAGAAAATTTCTTGATTAAGTTGTATTAGAGTAAAAGAATGTCGGAGTGAATGTTTCACACCAGATTTTTTTCCCCCCCTTGAAATTGGCAAATATATGCTGACATTGGTTTTCTTCAAATTATTAAGAGTTTTAATTTAAGAACTTCCTAGTATATAAAGGGGAAGTACTATTTAAAGAGATCCCCAAGACCTTTTTATACAATGTTATTATATACAAACTAGAACAACGTAAATTGAAACAGTTATACCAGAGATGTCAAGCTGTCCAAAGACTGTATAGAACAGGTGGTTTGCATAAAGGAAAAAAAAAATTTGCCGTGTAACACTCACATAACCTCTTAATGCATTCCCATTAACTGTTTAAATAATTTATCATCATACAGTTCTCAAAATATATAGTTGGAAGAACTGAACAATAAACTGAAATGATTTTTTTGACGTGGAAAAGCTAACGTCAGAGTGCCCTCAGAATCCCACTGAAATAGATCTTCTCAGAAAAATATTTCAGATAAAAATGATATATTTTCATCACCGCTATGCATATTAACCATTTAAATGGGACTTTCCTGGAAAAACGTGTTTTATATAAAAGACCTTATAAAACATGTATGTTTTGTGAAATATCAATTAGGAAAATTGTATACCAAGAAATTCCATATGTTCAGCTTTAAACTTTCTAAAACAAAATTAAATTACGAAAAAACTGTTATAGTATGCACTCATACTGCGACTTTCTCTTCTATATTTATAGCGAGAGAGAGTGGCTATGGAACCTAATTATATTGGGGGGACTTGAAAAAGGATCTATTGTATCTGCGTTATAGGTGTGTTGGCTGTTTATACACAGAATGTAGTAATCAGTTTATGTGTAATGTGTCAGTTAGGGGAGGGTGTTTGATGGTGAACTAGAATTTGTCTTTTTCTTCTCTTCTATTTATTAAAAAATTTTTATAACAAAAGCTGTGGGGTTCGAGAAAATTCTGGAAAAACTTTTCTTTTTTCAAACATGGAATTCAAGAAATATATTTATTTTTTATTAATATTATTTTATATTGATGATAGATAAATCGTACAATATACCACCTATCGGAATTGGTATTATCATATAATTAATATTTTCCTAGAAAAAAAATGTTTCAAATAAAAGTCGTAACACATTCTAAGATTGATT
>JAAEAF010002749.1:0-136685 GCA_011037195.1 Triatoma infestans | reverse complement strand
GTAGAGTGTGGAAATGGTGGAGGGGGAGTTAAGGTAGCGGGAAAGTGGTAGGTTATGTTTTACTAGTGAAAGAGATGAAAAAACAACTCACGGTAAAAAGGAAAAAAAAAAACTGGAGCCAGTGTAGCAGCAGAATGGTGGTGGTGGTAGTAAGAGGTGCACAATGAATGGCAAATGAATAATGTAATGTAAAAACTGGAAAAATGCCCAAAGTTATCAGTGAGAGCATGTGTGAGAGATAGTCGGCCATCTTTTGTTTCATTATTCTCTTACTGGCTGTCTTTTTTTCTCTCTTTTACTCCAATGGCACAGAATATTTTCTTTATTTGAAAACTAACTGGGTCACTATGTTATTATATAATAGAGAGGGGGGAAAACCCGGAAATTTCCTTATATTGATGTAAAATTAGATTTATAAAGACATATAGAATTCTTTGTTGCTCTACTTTTCGGGTGCCATTTATGTGATCCTTCTTCAGGAGGCTCTTCAAAATTTATTAGAGAAAAGGTACATTATTTTCACAGTATTGTAGTGAAGAAAAAGTGCATAAGATTTATGACAAATAAAACAAAAATCTTTAAATTAAAAAAAATATTAAACGGAACAGATTGAGCGTAAGATATTAAAAAAACAAGAAATTATAACACAGAAGTGACGACAGTTAATTAAATGAAATGATATTAAAAACACGAGGAAATAAAAAAAAAGAAAAAGATACCTTTAGGGCATGAGAGAACGTTGAGATTGAAATGAAGAGAGAGTATTTTTAAAATTAAAAAAAAATAAATAAATAATTTTCACGAAAAGTCGAGCAATGAAAATGTTTTACGGGTTTTTTTATTGCGAATCATGGAATAATGAAGTAATAAAACAATTTAAATTATACAAACAAATATTTTAAACAAACAAATAAAATAAAATATCTGGATTATACATTATATATTATACACTATAATATTATTGTGATACTAGTCCAATTAAAAAAAGTAAAAAAAAGATCAAATAATAATTCAGAACACATAATATGATTTAGTATTTTATGCGTCGTAGCATCCATATTCCTTTTATTCCTGGCCGGTTTTGGATTCTCATCCATCGGCAGAGCAAATTCACCAAGTTCGTATAGAGTACTCACTTCAACGCAATGTTTCTGTTACACTCACACTTGTTAGTTATATGTATGTGCGGGAGGTTATAAGGTTATATTACTATGTGTGTATGTGTGTTTAATGACAAAATGGAATCATTATAAATTATGTTTAGACATTAGAAAATAGTGTATAATAAATAGCATGTTATTTACTTATACATGCTTTGCACTATTTTCTAATGTCTAATCATAATTTATAATAAATCCATTTTGTCATTAAACACCCACATAGTAACATAACCTTATAACCTCCCGCACATAACCTTACAACCAACAAACCAAAAAGTGTGAGTGTAACAGAAACATTGCGTTTTCAAGTGAACTCTCCACGCGAACTGGGTGAATTTGCTCTGACGATGGATAAGAATCCTAAACCGGTCAGGAATAAAAGGAATATGTATGCAACGACGGATAAAATTCCAGATTTTATCCAGCATTGCGGGTCCATCCACATATCCAACATAGTATGATTTATGCAATAATAGTTTGAAATAGAAATTGGTTGTACACGATTAAAAGATAACCTCCTTCCCTCCAAAAAAGGTCAAATAATAATTAATTAATTCAAACACAAATGATTTTTATTCTTTTTTTTTCCTGACCAGTTTCGGATTTTCATCCATCGTCAGAGCAAATTCACCAAGTTCGTGCTTTGGCGATGGATGAAAATACGAAACCGGTCAGAAACTAAAGTAATATGCATGCTACGAGGATAAAATACCAGATGTATCTTGCACGGCGAACCCCTCCAGATATTCAACATATCATTTTTGACAATAATATTAATATATAAAACAAGGTAACCTGACCACGCTTCGCTGTGGCTCAGTCTGATTTTTAGGCTTGACCATGCGTGATTTTGATAATTTGTTTCGATGCTTTGGAATACCCTGTGTACTAATTCTTCTTTTGAATGTACAATGTTGCAGAAATTAGATGGGAAGGTGATTTTTTCCGTTTCCGGATTTGTAGAAGGAGTGCCGTACCGAGTTCGAGTAGTTATCTTGAAAATATGGCAGCTGTTGGATCGTTTTGAAGTTGAACTCTCATATTCGTTGTTAAATGAATTTTTTTTCTGTGCTCGAAAGAGTTGAATATTTCAAGTAGGCATGCAATTCATCAGCTGGTGTTGAGCGAGGGATCAATGGAAGCGTTTGTCTAAAGTCAACGGCTAGTAACACCAATGCTCCACCAAATGGAACCTAATTATAAAGCAAGCCTTTTAATGTATGGTCTAATGCTTCCAATGACTTCTTATAAGTACACTCATCCCATACAATGATTTTGCACGCCCGAAGAACTTTTCCCATTCCTGATGTTTTAGAAATGTTACATGGTGGATTTTCTGTGAAGTGCAGGTTTAAGTCATGACAGTTTAAGAGCTGAATGCGCTGTTCTACCTCCTTTCATCAACGTAGCAGCAATACCTGAAGAAGCAAGTGCTAACGCAATAAGGCCGTTTTTGAACGGATTTCAGCTCGAAATTTCCCGTTTCCGTGGGAACTTCGGAATAGAGATACTTATAAGTAGTTGAGAAAGGGGTTCAGAGAATGAGCCACCATCGCAACGCATCTGAGTCTCTGTCTATTTCTGCCAAACTCGCGAAACGCTCGGAGTAGTTCCCGTTTCCGTGGCAACTTCGGAATAAAAAGTATATATAAACACTCTTATATAGAAATGCAACGTTGTGTAAAATTTTCAAGTCAATCCATCGAATACTTTTCGAGTATTGCGGCCACAAACATACAGATGCTGAATTTTTATACATATAGATGTACTTAACTGGTTCGGCTGTCTTCGTCAACGTTCGGCACCCATACGAGATTGAAATGTTTTATACACCCCCCCACTTTATAAAATAAAAGTGTCGCTATGTTACATACATTCAGATTGCTACTCTCCCCCCAAAAAATTGTTAATGTTACTGTAAAAAGGTGGGAGGGATAAGAAAAATGTTTACAGTGAGGCGCGGCAATTTCAAATTTGCAAGAACAAAAGTTACTTGCGAGCGTCTTTTTTTAGCGTAAGGAAAATATTATAAGTGGAGGTTATGATTTCTTTGTCTTTTTATTATAATATAATATTTTTCTAACGCTAAACAAAGACAGTCCGCCAGTAATTTTTGTTCTTCCAAATTTAAAATTGCCACACCTCACTATAAACATTTCTCTTATCCTTTTCATCTTTTAACAGATTTTCAATTTCCCTTCATTTCAATCTCAACGTTCTCAACACACATTCCACTCCTACCCTAAAGGTATCTTTAGCTTTTTTTACTTTCTCTTACTCCTAGTAAGAGGAAGTATTGTAATCGTGTCAAATTTTCGATATCGAGTTTTCACCGGAAATATCCGTTTTGAGGTTCCCTGAGTCCAAAAAAGTGGTTTTTAGCAAATGGTCCGTGTTTGTGTGTCCGTGTGTGTGTATGTATGTATGTGAACAGCATAGCTCAAAAACGAAAAATCGTTGAAAGTTGAAATTTGATATTCCGTTTAGAGGTCACCATGGGATCTGACTGACTGAACGTTATCTGTAAAAATTCCTCAACCGGAAGTACCACTTTACTAGTTGGATTTTTTACTTTTTTGCGATTTTCTCAAAAATGGCTACGACGATTTTCTTTAAACTTCAAACATCAACCACACATACAAAGAGCTACAACTTTTATTAAAACAGGTTCTCCGAACATGCAATTGATAAGGGCACTTTGGGGGAAGGCGTTGGGTTTAGGTTTCCAATCTACAGTGCTATTTCAGTTTATTAGCACAATTCTCCTCTAAATAATGTTAATTCAGAATAAAATTTTTGAAATTCCGAGTTTGAAAAAATCGGATAACCGGAAGTGCGTTTACTTTACTAAATGATTTATTCACTTTTTCGCAATTTTCTCAAAAATGGCTCTGACGATTTTTTGAAACTTCGTATATAAACTAAACATGCAAAGATCTACAACTTTTATCTAAAACATTTCTCTGGGAAAATTCTTTTAAGGGCACTTTTAGGGGAGGGGTGGGGTTAGATTTTCAAAGTGTATCCTAGTTGATTATACAATTCTATCATCCAAACATAATTAGTTAGAAATAAATAGATGGCTGAAATTCCGAGTTTCAAGAAAATTAGTAAACCGGAAGTGCGCTTTTACTGAACAGTTTTTTCAGTTTTCGATGAATTTCATTAAATTTGGTACACAAACTATGAAATCTGTCAATTATAATTTTTAGAACTGGAGTAAGAGAAAGTTGTGTGAGTGTTTTACACCAGATTTTTTTATTTTCACTTATTGTTAATAATCATTTCATTTAATTAACTGTCACTTTTATGTTATAATTTTTTGTTTTTAATATCTTATGCACAATCTGTTCTGTTTAATATTTTTTTAATTTAAAGATTTTTCTTTTATTTGTCATATAAATTTACCGTACAGTAATATACTTTTTCACTAATAAATTTTGGAGAGGTCCTGAAGAAGCGCACCAGTGGTACACGCCGAAACATAGAGCAACAAGCAATTCTTTTTTCTTTAAAAAACTTCTCTAGCCATTGCCATATAAAACATCTCATTATAATTTTAAGGCCTGACGATGAAAAATCATTTTGAAATAGATTTATTTTAAGAATTATTGTTAATGTCCCAGAGTTCGCAAAAAAAAATTATATTTTACGTAGACAAGCAACAATTTGCCAGGGAATTGATTTTTGGAAAATTGGGCGGGGGATGAAAGTTAATATTCCCCCCAAAGTGCCTTTTCGGTGAGATATACAGTTCTATATCACTATGTAAGTTAATATTCCATTAATCCCATTAATTGTATACAGGGTGCAAAAGGTAATAGCGTTTTTTTGCACGGTTGAAATTTGCTCTTTCATACGGGAAATACACATTCTCAGATAAATGTGATTATATTTTAAATTTTTTTTTTTCTAAAACGGTTGAATTATGTTACAAATTATTCCACTGAAATCAGTGGCTAAAGTTCTACTTTGTTTCATTAACTCTGTTTACATTACAAGAGCGAAGAAGCAGGCATAAAATGAATCAAACGTTAGTAACTCCCCACCTAGGCCAGATTAGAGGAGTGAGAATTCGATTCCGTATATGTACATATAGCGACAGCAGAACGGTTAAGACCGTTTTACGACAGTTTTCTACAATAGTAAATCCAGTCAGCAACCTATCTACCTTCTTATTACTCAGCCAGTCTGTTTCTTTGTATTTCTCTCGCTACTTAACTTCTATTTTACTGTAAAGTCCTCGCAGTTTGTGCGTTCTATTCATTCATTTAATATCATTGTTAATCTTAATTTTAATTTAATATCACTGTTACTGTGTACAGCATATCATCTAGTTTATTTCTTTAAAATCCATTCTCTCTAATTCTCTCCTTCTCGCATCCATTATATGTGCTTATGTTTCATGTTCATTTCATCCAATCACCATGCCTGCATAAGAGAACACTTTTTCTAAAATTAACTTATAAATACCATTTATACATTATTTTTAAACAAAAAACTTTAGTATTTAAATTTTTTCGTTGATTATATTTTTTTTATAAGAAATAATAGAAAGCGATATCGAAATATTTCGAAAATACACCTTCAATTATAAGAAAAGCAGAAGAATATGTAATTGATGACTTACTTCCAAAAACGTCTAGAGATATTGAATAGGGCAAATATAATACGTTTAAAGAATGATGTAATAAGTAACAAGGTAAACAAAATTATGGAAAATGTATTAATCGAATATTTCATTGAAATATCGATAAAGATTAAAATCTTCTAACGTATGTCTGTGTACTCTATGTTAAACTCGACAATACATTTATATGAAAATGTAGTTATAAGCAATTTAACGTATATAATGAAACAACACTCTGAAGGGTATAGGCCTAAAAAAATCGAATATATTAAGTCGAGAAGATGTTAATAAATTTATGATTGAAGCTCCTGATAAAAACTGCTTGATATGGAAGGTATTGTGTTTTTTCTTCATCTATTTAAATATAATTTTAGTCTTATTGATTATTATACAGTATTTTATCATTAGGTTGTCCTGGTTATGGGAACAGCAGGAGCCTGTAGATGCAACGAGCTGATAAAAATGGCAATCAACGATATTAAACAGAATGGTGATATACTAATTTTTGACATTCATAACACAGAACATAATGCCGGTATGTATCTTCATTGTAACATACCAAATTTCCTCTATAAACATCTCATAATAATAAATACACGATATAATAAATACAGACCACTCAGATCTTCACATATGTCGCACAACGCCTTTTTATAAATTATAAACTATAGGAAAATGTAGCATACGACCTATGGGCATTAACACAATATCCAAAATTCCCTCTATGATCGCCGGCTATTAAAATTTATCAAATACTTCAGTTTCTGTACTTGTTAATGTACGCGTTGATATAGTCCGACTTAAACAATACAGGGGTTAGAAAAGTGCAACTGATGCTTAAGGTTATATAGACCAATCGAGGTCAAACAAAATAAATACAGCCGGGGACAAGATCAGTCACAATCTACATTTACAAATGTTGCAACATATAACTCACATTTCTACAAAACGAGAATACCAGGCTGCCAATTGGACAAAATTGTACATTAATATTAACTATTGGGTTAGTGCAAAAATAATGCAGGTTTTTATATGCCAAAAAAAAAAATTATTATAATTTGTATAAAACTAAGATTATTTATTCAAAATATGTTCCATCATTATCAACACATAGTTGCCAACGTGTCAGAAGCATTTTTATTCCAGTTTCTAAAAAATCTTTATTTAAACTCTCAATAAACTCGCGGAAGGCATTTTCGGTTTCACTTCGGTCCCTAAAATTTTTTCCTCTTAAGAAGTTGTCCAAATGTCTAAATAAGTGGAAGTCCGTCGGCGAGAGATCGGGGGAGTATGGAGGGTGCGGAAGTGTTTCATATTTCAATTCCTGAAGTTTCCTGAGAGTTGGCATTGCGATATGTGGCCTGGCGTTATCGTGAAGAAGAATTGGTCCTTTCCGATTCACCAATGCTGGACAAAGATTTTGCAATTTCCTATGCATTTTGTCAATTTCTTGACAATATGTTTCAGCCGTGATTGTTTCGCCAGTATTTAGGAAGCTGTAATGAATAACACCTGCAGTAGACCACCACACTGTCACCATTACTTTTTTCGGGTGCAGGCTTGGTTTCGCGAAATGTTTTGGTGCTTCATCCTTGTCCAGCCACTGGCCTGACCGTCTCCTGTTGTCGTATTGGATCCATTTTTCATCACATGTCACGATTCGATTAAGAAATGGTTCATTTTGGTAGCGCAACAGAAGAGAATTGCAAATTTCAAAACGCCGATGTTTTTGGCTCTGGGTCAATTCGTGAGGTACCCACGTGTCGAGCTTTTTAACTTTACCAATTTGTTCGAGATGGCGAACGACTGTTGAGTGGTCAACACTAACTTCTCTCGCAAAGTCCCGAGTGGTTTTGCGAGGGTTATCTTCCACCAATGCCCTAAGATGGTCGTGATCAACAACAGAGGGCCTACCGCGACCTTCCTTGTCTTCGAGATCAAAATCTCCAACACGAAATTTTTGGAACCATCGCTGCACTGTACATTCACTGATGCTTCCTTCACCCCAAACAACATTGATGTTACGCGCAGTTTGAGCCGCACTTCGACCAAGTTTGAACTCGTAAAAATAAATTTGACGAAAATCTTGTTTTGACATGGTGAATATCGGAGGTCTTAACTCATACAAAATGGAACACAAACTAAACTGATATTTGAGGAAAAACAACATTAATAAACATTGTTTATAATCCATTACCTAGACTGGAGGATTATCTTTGTTTACTTGGCAAGCAGAAGTAAACAAAAGATGAAAGTTCAAAAACCTGCATTATTTTTGCACCAACCCTACATTAACAATTAAAATTTTAAATTTGTGAATAAGGACCATTCTTATTTGTTGCTGACAGGCTAGCGCTCGTGAGGGTAAATCTGAAACTCCTAGTGTGTAAATGTGGCCCTTTAAATAAAAGTGTCAAATAAAAATAACTATTTATCAATAATTTTCTTAGAGTACCCTGGCACCCATAATTGGTATCCAAATGTCATCCTGGTGTTCTTAATGGTAGCAGGCATGGTGATTGGATGAAATGAACATGAAACATAAGCACATATATAATGGATGTGAGAAGGAGAGAAAACTGGAGAGAATGAATTTAGGATATGAAAATAGAAATAAACTAGATGATATGCTGAACACTGTATAATGAATAGAACGTACAAACTGCAAGGACTTTATTAGTTAAATAGAACTTTGGTAGCGAGAGAATAATAAAGAGACAGTCTGGCTAAGGAATAAGGTGGTAGTAGATAGGTTACTGACTGGATGTATTGTTGGAAAAATTGTTGTAAACTGCTGTAAAATATGTACATGTAAGGAATCGAATTCTCGCTCCTTAGTCTGGCCTAGTTGGGAAGTTACTAATGTTTGATTAATTTTATGCCTGCTTCTTCGCTCTTCGGATTCTATAATCTTTAATGATTAACCCATTCATTACACCTGCAACTTGTAATTTTATAATACAATTTATATTTTAAAATACTGAGTGAGGAAAAAGCGTATTATATATATAATATCTAATTATATATATTATAGAAAGGAAGAGTGATCGAGAGAAGAGTGGTGATGTTGATAAATAAGAAGGCATTGGCTAGTTAAATAGCGTAGTTTGATGAGCGATATAGCTAATCTAATTGTAGCAGCAATAGTAGTGAATGTAGAAATCTACACAGTAATTGACACTATTAACGGATTTATTTAATGAGCAGGAAAAAGAGTTTATAGAAGCTAGACTGACTGAGCGCCGAGTGATGACTGTTGATAGCGTGATGATTGCAAAATTGGTTTAGCGTTGGCAGAAGTGAGTCGCTTGAAGAGTGATGTGGCGTAGCTTTGCTTGCTCTAGTGCTATTGAGCTCACAAGGCTGGAAACTTGTTAACTCGTCAAAGTTCGAGGATTTAACAGAAAGATCTGCTGACTGTCTCGAGTCCTCAGTGGGGTCGACTTCTTTCAGTTTTTCCAACCTCTTAGAATAGCTTTTAGATGGGAGATTATTACTGCCTAAGATGAAGATCATTCGCCAATACATATTAGTGGGCGTGACAAAGTGTACTTGGGAGAGATAAAGTTAGGCTTTCTTTCTAAAGTGTTATTTTTAGCCACTATCGCTCTTATCATCTACAGAATACTGACAAGAAATAAATGTGTAACTGAATTTCCAAGTTTGAAGAAAATCGTTTGACGACACCAAGTGTGTCGACTTTACTATACTATTTTTTTCTTCTGCAATTTCCTCGGACGACACAAGGGTAACAAACGAGTATACCCTTGGACTTGGTATACTTTGCTTCTTGAACTTAAATTACCTATTTATGATAAAAATATTTGTTCGAGTAATACATTTTAGGAGATTCTAGGAGGGAAGTTGTTGGAGGTGAAATGGAATTGGTGTGATGTTTGTTGTTTGTGTAGTAGTAGCTTGTGTAGCACGAGCGGTTTAATAAAGGGGCTTTAAGTATATATATGTTTAAGAGAGAAGTAATAAGAAATAATTAAGAAAACACTGGTAGATTAAATTAAATACATTATCTTTAAAGATATTTAAATATTTAACAGTATCACAACTATTATGTTTAATAGATCAATTGTTAATCTAGAATAAATGTTAATCTCTTATGTTTTAACTTATAAATGGCACAGTTCTGAAGTGTTCTGATGAAATGTCTAGCTCAGACTATATTGAAGGAATGTCCTCTAATTGTTCGTTCAAATCTTCCCCTGTGAGAAGAATGGGTAGACAATGCTAACAAGGTTCATGAATTCTTCCTGTAACTTTACTTCTCCTACCTGGGTTACCCTTTTGCCAACAAGTTCGCATTTTTTTCATAATTTTCTTCAATTAAAATAGATATAATTTCTTGCATCTATCACAGAGGTAACGTTAACCTCAACTGTCACTTTTAGTTTAGATTCACCCAGTTACACAAATGATATTAAGGCTAGATAAAATTGAGTGAAAATTCCGAATTTTTAAGCACATTTGTATGTAATAAGTATGTTAATTGCACTTGGGAATCGTAAGAGCGTAATGATTTTTTTTTTCCATATAATATTTACGGTTATTATTGAAGGGTTTGTGATAAATGAATAAGTAAAGAGATAATAAAAAAAATGGTATGTTACTTTAAACCAAAAAACACACACACACCCACACATATATACAATCAAAAAAAAAAGATAATAAAATAAGTATAAATTCAGATGTGAACTAGATTTGCCAATACATATTGTATTAAAAGCGGGGGAAATAAAAAGGAAGAAACGATGGTAAAGAGATTGGTAGAAGAAGAACTAGTGAGAGAAAGGAGGTAGATGCTATATCGGCGGATATGCGACAGCTGTGTTCCACTATTCGAGAAGCTCTCCCAACTACTATCTCTCCATTTCAATGGCCGGAATAAAAAAATATATAGCTATATCAAACTGCAAATCCATAGATGTGGCCAGTCAGCGAAATAAGCACAAAACAACATAATCCTTCCGGCGGAATAAATTGTAAATGCTCTACTTTTTGTCAACCAAAGCTGACCCAAACTTTATGAATAGCTAATATAAACATGGCAGAAGGATTATTGTTATATTTAAAAAAAAAAAACTGATATAATAATTAAACTGAATAAATTTGGTAATAATTTTATAAATTAAATATTAAAATAGTATTTAAAATATTCTGATCTGAAGCAATCACATGTCTTTCTGGTTAGTGCAATCTACATGATATTGATTTATGATTTAATATTTTATTTATACGGTTATTACGTAGTTATAAATATTATTTAGGTTATAAATTTAGTAGGTTATAGTTACAAATTTCACATATAACTGGACATATATATTACATAATAATTATAAAAATCGTATTTCTGATAAATCGATTTTTTCCAAAATTAGGATTTTAGACGTAACAATAAATTTTTATTAAATAATATGTACCGGTCATTCTGGGATTCAGGGCAACATTGCCGTCGAATCTGCCGCAAAAAAAAAGCAGCCAGGATGGCAGTAACAATGCCTGCTGACAGATTGCGCATAGTAAAAAAAAGACATATTTACCAAAATTGGCATTGGGAATGGTCAGCAGAATCAAACAATAAACTAAGAACTATAAAAGACACAGTGCAAATCTGGAAATCGTCATCTAGAACCGTTCGGAAAGAGAAGATAATTGTCACTTGTTTGAGAATCGGCCATACTCGGTTGTCACATAGTTATCTGATGAGCAGGGAACAAAATCCCATTTTGTAATACTTGCAATGTGTCCCAATATCCTGTGCAACATATTATTATAATTGAGTGCCCATTATATCGACGAAGTAGAAAATTGTACAAGATTCCCAAGACCTTGTCAGAAGCACGGAAAAATGTTAGAAGATATCATCTCCGCAAGAGCTATCATCGACCGGGTGATAAAATTTGTTAAAAGATATTAAAATTTATGAAAAAAATTTAGTGGAAATAATTAATTTGAATTTTAGAGCAAATAGTTTATACTTGTATATAGATTTATATAACATATTTTAGATTTAGGCTTAAGATTTAGGGTTAGAGGAGGAATGTCAAGTACTCTATCCCGACCAAATAGTATATGCACGTTTGTTCTGTATGGTGTGAGTGTATTTATTAGGACGAATGTATTTATTGGAGAACTTGTAGTTATGAATGAAAGCGAATGAGTGAGTGAGTAATGTCGGCGCTATTAACAACCATTAATGAAAAACAAAAACAACAAAAACCGACAATCATTTTCTAGTACAAAGAGTAAGGTGTGGACAAATTATGCAACCCCACAGCATAATAACTGCAAGACTCATTGCTCAAAAAAAAAATTAAAAAAAAAAAAAAATAATACGTAAATGATAAAAATCACATATTATCTTGAAATGACATTTTAAGGGAAAGCCTATCGCCATATCACAGAATACCCCCTCTTAAATGAATTGGAAAAATGTTACAAATAAAAGTTGTAGTTCTTTAGATGATTAGTTGATATACAAGTTTAAAGAAAACCATGGTTGCGCCGTTTTCGAGAAACTGTTCAAATTTTATAAACGAAGTTTAAAGTAAAACATTTCCGTTATTGAGATATTTTGTTCATACACACACACACAAATAAATTGATTTTTTTTTCCTGAGCACTTCAAGTACAAAGAAAATCGTTATAACAAGAAAACTCCAAAAACTACTCCGTAAGCGTTGTCATTATTTCAATAAATTCGTATATATGAAATTAAGATCAGCAATATCTGTGTTTTAAAATTGATAGATATACTATTTCTCTGTTGTGGTGGTTGGTTCCGCAGAGCTGGAAAGCATCAGAGACATTTTCCGTGGTAGCCTGCTTCGTTTTGTGGTCATCGACCGGTTTCGGGCGTTCGCCCATCTTCAGGATGCGTTTTCAGACAGTGTGCCAACACAGACTCGTACCGAGACTTAGCTTCACACTAACTAGTCTACTTAGTCTTCACACTAACTAGAGTTAGTGTGAAGCTAAGTCTCTGTACGAGTCTGTGTTGGCACACTGTCTGAAAAACGCATCCTGAAGATGGGCGAACGCCCGAAACCGGCCGATGACCACAAAACGAAGCAGGCTACCACGGAAAATGTCTCTGATACTATTTCTCTATTGATGTGGATCTTTTCTAAAAATTTTCCTTTTTGTGAATTCTTTTCCTTTGTCAACTATCGTAGTTTTACTAGATAGATAGATAGAATTTTTATTTACAAGTTATTTACATATAATATATACAAACTTTGGAAACAGGAGTACAAATGCACATAGTATTACACCCTCCAGTGAGCTTAACTGTAGACAAAGTTTAATTAATTACAATCATCTGGGAAAAAGAAAAGAAAAACCCAATGACTTTATGAAAAGTTAGCTTCTAGGGATGTTTTTGATACGCTTGTGCCTATAATCAAGTGTCGGCTATGGACTGGCAGAGAGGGTTTGGGTAAACAGTGATTTTAGTCAAAAGTTTTGTTAGTCGGTTTTTTTATGTAGTCAGTAATTGTGGATGTGTCAGTTAGTACGTGAAGATGTGATATATGTGTGCAGCGGTGCATGTCAGTAGCAAAATGGAGGAATTTATTTTGGACAATTTGTAGTTTGGATAGACTAGATAGCTCTTACATTTAAAGCTCTATGCTAAACAGGCATAAGTGAGCATCGGATGGATTATAACTTTATAGAGGATTAATTTGTTTTTTGTGGACAATTTGGAGTTGCGAGAGAAAAGTGGAAAGAGGAGTCTAATGGCTGTCTTACCAGCGATATTTCTGTCTTTTATGTGTGTAGTGAAGTTAAGTTTGCGGTCCATTGTTACGCCAAGATATTAATACTGTCTGACCAAGATATTATAGTACTATTGACTGTAATGTTATGATTGATGTACAGTCTCCGTTTAGTAAATAGAATGGCTTCAGTCTTTTTGTGGTTGATCTGTACTTTCCATTTGTTGAAGTATTTTGACAGTTTAATCAGTGCATTAGTAAGTCTGTTAGAGATTGTGTCAGTTCTCCAGGAAGTGGCGATTATGGCCAACATCGTCAGCGTAAACGTTAATATTGTCAGGTTTTGGAATGGAGTTTATAAAGGTAATAAACAAAGCGGGACCTAGGATAGAACCTTGAGGGACTCCAGCAAGGATGGAATAAGGAACTGATATGGTAGAGTTAATGCAGGCGTAAGATTTTCTATTTTCGAGATATGAGGAGACTAATTTAATGAGATAGAGAAGGAATTTATATTCAATTAAGCGAAACAGGAGTCCAGTGTGCCAGACAGTGTCAAATACCTTTTCGATGTCAATTACTACCATTCCTGTATGTTTTTTATAATAGAAGTTCTCTCGATAAGTGATGGCGATGTAGTTCGGTCGATAAGTGACGTAGTTTTACTAAAGTCAAAAGTGTGTCCAGTTTTTGTAGCATGTTGAGAGAGAGCTGTGTTTGTCTTTTTTAAAAAAAAATTGAAATAATGACACAGTTTGTTTTCCAACATCGTTAAAATATGAAACATAACCTATCATCAAACTTAACCTGAATATGTTGTGTTTTAATCTGGTTGTATTATGCTGAAAATGACCTGGCTCCTAGGACAAAAGCTCGATACTGTATTAATAAAGTGTTTTATACATATTATATTAGGACTTTTTTTCATTTAATTCCAACTATCATATTTTGTGAAAGTTTTTAAGTCCAATGTTATAGTATTAATTTTAATGTATATTAATAAAGAGTATGAGTGATAAAAAAAACTATACGTTGTACTGAAATGGTACTTTAGAACAAACCATAACGCTACTGTTATTCAGAACCTCCTCCCCCCCCCCAAAAAAAAACAATTTCTTCGGGAGAAAACGTTACGAATATAACATTGAAATGTTTGGGTCTTGGTGTAGTGGTTATGAACATGGACTTATAACTGAGAGGTCCTCAGTTTAAATACCGCGTATAAACTGCTTGATTTTATATACATTTAAAAAAAATGTTAATGGTAAAGAAAGTGCTTCCGCTCCCGTCCACGACACCTAACTTGGTAGTTGGAAGATAAGCCCGCCAAAAAAAAAAATATGCTTTACTATATATAAACTTATATTTAAATCATTTTTCTAGGGGTAAATTCATTTTATAAACGAGTTTTAGGAGAAGAGATTAGAGGTTAAGAGGCTTACCTTCAAAATGCTATTTCAGTTTATTTATCCATATCTATCATCTAATTAATTAATATTAATTTAAAATTAGATGTATTGCCAAAATTCAATGTTTGAAGAAAATCGGTTGACCGGAAGTGACTGATTAAAAACTATTTTCTGCACTTTTCTCCAAGAAGTAACAGGTTTCATCAAAAACACGGTATACTAAATGTTAATAACAATAAGGACCTCTTTGGATATACTGGACTGTAGGGGAGCAATTCTGGATCTTAAAAGCATTCGGGCAAACTGTTGGCTTTCCACATGGATTCCAGCACATTGTGGGAATCCATGTGGACATGAAGAAGCAGATAAATTGGCAAAAAAAAAAAAATGGATCCCCGATTATCACAACCAGATGTTCCATTGAGTTATGGTTTTCCGCGACGCGTATTGTCCGGTTAAACATTGAGAGTCGTGCAAGAGAGGAACAAGCATGAACAGGCTGAGGGGAAGTTGTGGGAGCATCTAAAGTGACGTCAGGAAATATGTTGCACACACCCGCCAACGTATAAGGATGCCGTAGTATCAAGACATTTTCCGTGGTAGCCTGCTTTATTTTGTAGTCATCGACCGGTTTCTGGCGTTCGCCCATCTTCAGGATGCGTTTTTTAGACAGTGTGACAACACAGACTCGCACAGAGCAAGCTTAGTTTCACACTAACTGAGACGTATTTTTAAAAAACTAAACTCTTAAACTAAGTCAAGGGATGTGGCCAGATGGGTGGGAAACCTCGTGTTTGGGTTGTTAAAGGGCAAATTTTTCTTACAGTGGACACAACACGTGGCGGTCTAATCTTTAAACTCTGTTGTTGGAGGGAGATTTACTTACAATTAACTAACCAAAACAGAATATAAAAAATACACAAAATAAATTTAAATAAAATTAAATAACGATTAAACTAACATTTCTTCTTTTTTTTTCCCCTATATATATATCTAAACTAGTAAATTTAAATAAACTAGTAACTTATAAACTAGTAAATTTATATATACCTAGTAGATTTAAAACTAAACCTAAAACTAAAGTCTGTTTAAGAACTATTTGTTGCGTGTGTAATGTTTGCACTGGTAATTGTGTTTCTGTTGCTATTGTGGGAAGAGTGTTTTGAATAATGGTTCACTGGCAAATTTTGTCTGTTCATTTATTAAGTTTTGTGTCTTGCGTTTATATATTTCGAGTTGTTCTACTATGTCAAATCGTCGTCCTTTGTGGCCAGAGTGTATTAGCTTCATCGTGGTCGTTATGTCATCGGTTTGTGTTTGTTAGTGTTTAGGTGATTGGCGTAATTTGAGTCAACTTTGTTGTATTTGTATGATCTGATGTGTTCGGTAAATCGTTCCTTGATTTTTCTGCCGGTCTGCCCCACGTAAATGTTGTCACAGTCCGGGCATTTCAACTCGTAAACCCCACTGCTGTCATACACGTCAGTGAACTCGGTACGAGTGCGGAGTTTTTTGCCTAATTTGTTGTTTGTCCGGAAGGATGTCTTAATGCCCAGTTTTTTTGAAAAAATTTGTGAGTTTGTACGTGTGGCTTCCAATATATGTGAATGTGGCGAATTTGTCTGCTGTTTCTTTGTCAGTCCTATTTCGGTGGTGTGGTTCGTTTTTGAGGAGTTTATTAACGATGTTTGTATTGTACCCATTGTTTTCAGCTATTTTGTAGATTGTCTACAATTCTTGTGCGTGGTTTGTGGGTGTGAGGGGTGTGTATTGAAGTCTGTTCGTCAGGTATCTAAGTGCAGTTAGTTTGTGTTGGGTGGGGTGGTTGGAATTGTGGGGTATGATAGCATCTGATGTAGTTGCTTTTCTCTATATTCCGTATTCTAGTTTATGGTCGGTTCTTGTGAGTTTCATGTCTAAGAAGTTGAGGGTGTTGTTCGTTTCTTTTTCGTATGTGAATTTTATTTTCTTGTTTATGTTGTTAAGGTAATGTACTGTAAACCTTTGGGGAGAGAAGACAATAAAAATTAAGCAGATATTTCGGCCAAAGTCTATAATTTTACAAACAGAAGTAAAGCCTAGTACAGCTTAACTTAACGTTAATAACAATTATTACTTTACAATAAATAACATTACAATATACTAATACCCAACCACGGGTTATACACATTCACGCTCACATTCACTCTAATACACGCGACTAACTTATCCAACTTACACTAATGATAATTGATTACAAATTTAATTATGAAAAACGCGAACACAGAAAATAGCCCTCCTCGGCAAAATAATGAAGTTAAATCAAAATAATAATCTACAAAACTAAATAATTGTTCCAATTGACAACAGAAATGCTTTCTCGCTAACACAAAAAAACAGGAAGTGTTTGTTATAAATAGTCCCTTCACACTGTCGCACCCGTCGCTCATTTAGTCCTCCACCGACACAAAACTCACCGGTGTCGACAGTTCCACGTACCAGCAGAATCTAGGGTCCAAACTGCTGCCTCTGTTTGGTTGTTTGTAACAATTAATAATCGCATATGTCGACTTGTGCACGAGTCGCTGGCCTCAGCCTTTTTGACTGTCTCTCCTCTCTTACAGCACTCCCCACTCCAACGGGCTGTGCGTGCGTGTGTCGAGTTCCCCCACTACTTCAGCCGCTGCCGTCTGACTTTTAATAATTTCTATTCCCTACTATTACACCACTCCTCCCTTAAGGAAAAGTGAAACAACGGGGTTTCACTTCCTCAATCTTCGTGGGACCTGCTTATGGTTCCTCCGTTTTGGAGATGTTCCTATCCAGGAGGAGCGTGTACCCCAGCAGGGTCTCCTGAGCTACTTGTTGACAACCTCTCTTTCCCCATGCTTGATCACTCATCGTGGCTATCCTCCTTCGGAGTTCCTCTTATACTCGCCATAATGTTGGTGGGGAGGAATCTAGACTGTCGGTCTACGTGCGCTTTTCCGGTGTTGCTATAATTAGATTCGTAGTCCTTTCTCACTTCTCCCGCTGACTCTTTGAACCCTGTGGCGTTTACTACCAGAACTATAGACTTCAGAAGAATCTTACCTGCCTCTGCGGCTAACTTGCAACCTATCGACCCCTTACTCAGCCTGAGGAATCCCACACGGGGGTCTACGTTTACGACGCCGGACCTCGGGGTAGCTACCTGCTGGCTTCCCTCAGCATTTCGGAGCTCGTAAGGCGATCGAGGCAACGGTGCACAGTCGGCCATTTGGTCAGGGTACGGTCTCCATGTACTATCCCCAACTCCCTCCTCTTCCTCCACTGAATCAAACCCCTCCTCGGAAGCGACTGTTTCCTGGCGATTAGGCACCTGAGAAACTACTATAGGACTTTCTGGACTCCTACCAGGCCCCCCTTTTCCTTCGTCCGTTTGTTCTCCTCCCTCTTCCTCGCTGCTTACGGTCGAAATGCCTCCCCTGGGCCAATTACACTCCTGCGCCTTTGCGGCGCTGTTCGTATCCTCCCAGTTCTCCCTATCCCCAGCCGCCTTAAGGCGATTTGCATGTACCACCACCAATCCCCCTTTATTTACGGAAATTTGGTAGTTCCATGGGGAGGTCTGTGCAACCACTGTGTGTGGTCCCGTCCACGGTCTGTGAAACTTCCGTGCATGCCTTGGAGGGACCGCTGGCTCGAGCATATATACCAGCTGACCTATCGCGAATTCCCGTTCTTTCTTTCCCCGATTATAGGCGGCTGTCAACATATCTTGTGCTCGTAGGGTAGCACTCCGCGCACCCTGATACGCCTCGGATAATTTGCCCTGTAAAGTACGGATATATTCCTCCGCCCCAGCTGGGAGATCAGTCGCAGACAGATTGTAACCGAATGGAAGCTCCCATTCCCTTCCAAACAGAAGAAAGTGTGGGCTGTATCCCGTGGAGGTATGTGTGGTGGATCGGTAAGCCATTAAGGCGAAAGGAATCCAAACGTCCCAATCTCGACCATCCCTTCGAACAAAAAAAGATACATTATCCACCACCGTTCTGTGGAGTCGCTCTATCATACCATTACATTCGGGGGATACGCAGTAGTTTGAACCTTTTTAATACCGAGGAGTTTACACACGGCTTTAAACAATTCCGAGGTAAAATTAGTACCTCGGTGGTAAGCAATCGCTTGGGAGCGCCATGTCTCAGTACGATCTCACGCACAAACGCTTGCGCGGTCTCCTCCGCTGTCAGTGTTCTTAATGGCACAGCTTCAGCATACCGCGTAAAATTATCGATAAATGTTAGTAGATACTTGTATCCATTTTTACTAGTGGGAAACGGTCCTACCACATCTAAGGACACCTGCTCAAACGCATAGGTGGTCTCATACGACTGCCCTAATGGTATCCCCAATCCAGTCGGTGATTTCCGTTCTTTGTACAAATGACAATTTTTTACATACCCTTTCACATCATTACTAAGATTAGGCCAATGAAACCATTTCTTTATACGTGCTGTTGTTCGCTCCCCGCCTGGGTGTCCCGACCAAGGGGTATCGTGGCACATATACAAGACCTGGGCCCGTAGTGATGCGGGTACCATTATTTTTTTGCCTCCCGGTTCCCCACCCTCGGCGATCCAATACATAACTCCGTTTGAACCCCGGTTCACCTTCTCTGGGCTAATTCTTGCCACTTCGGCACACCACTGATCACGTGCTTGCACCTCCGCAAATTCTTTTTCATCTGGCAGTTTACCCTGTGCTCTCACGGCCCCCACCGCACGACTGAGTGCATATGCATTGAAGTGTTGTTTCCCAGGACGATGGATTACTTCATAGTCATACTCCATCAGCCGGAGCGACCACTTAGTCAGACGGGCCGACGGATCTTTGATTCTGAGCATCCATTGCAAAGCAGCGTGATCCGTTACCAGCGTAAAACGCCTCCCCAGCAAGTAGCACCGGAACTGATTAGTTGCCCAGACCACGGCTAGCAATTCCCTTTCCGTCGCAGAGTAGTTTTGCTCCGCCTTACTCAGTTGCCGACTCGCATATGCGATCAGCCTTCTTCACCCTTAAATTTTGAGCCAGGACCGCTCCAAGCGCTACACTGGACGCATCTGTCGCCAGAACGAACGGTTTTGAAAAATCTGGATAGGCAAAAACTGAATCCGAACACAACGTGTCTCGCAGGCCTTCAAACGCCTTCTGCTGGTCCCTTCCCCACCTAAAGGTTACCCCCTTCCTTAACAGCGACGTTAAAGGTTTCGCTAGACCTGAGAACCCGGCAATAAAACGGCGATAATATCCCGCAAGCCCTAGAAATCCTTTTACCTCCTTTGCATTACAAGGGGGCCGATATTCTTTCATAGCCGCCACCTTCTCCGGGTCTGGCTTTACTCCATCGGCGGTTACTAAATGCCCGAGATACTTTACTTCCTTCTTCGCGAAATGGCATTTCTCTAGCCGAAGTTTTAAATTAGCTAGCGCATCCGTTCTAGGACCTTTCTTAGCCTGATGCAATGTTCTTCTAATGCAGCCGAAAAGATGATTATATCGTCTAAATAGATAAAACACTCCTCTCCAATCATCCGGGCGAGCAGCTGGTCCATTAACCTTTGAAAGGTCGCGGGTACATTCATGAGTCCAAAGGCTAATTTATTATATTCAAAATGGCCCCCAATGGTAAAAAAAGCTGTCTTTTCGCGGTCTTCTGGGCGTATGGGAATTTGGTGGTACCCACACGCGAGATCTAGAGTTGTGAAGTATTGGCTGTTTCCCAGGGATTCCAACGTTTCCACAATTAGGGGTAATGGGTATGCTTCAGGCTTTGTGATCTTATTAAGGCCCCTGAAATCCGTACATAGCCGGTACTGCAAACTCCCATCTAGGGTTTTCTTAGGGACAAGAACAACTGGCGCCGACCAAGGGCTACTGGAAGGGGCAATCACACCTTTGCTCAACATTTGAGTTATATGGTCTGCCACGATTTCTCGCTGGTGGAACGGAACTCGATAGGGTGATTTGGCGATGCGTCCCCCTTGCGTTTCAATACGGTGAAAAACCGGTAACCGGCAACCCTCGCTATCGGGTTTCTCAAAAAGTTGACTGTATTTCTCTAACACTTCCATTACTTTCTCTTGATCCCCCAGCTGTAAATGTGCGAGCCGCTGACTGCAGGCCTCTCTGATCCTTAATTTTCCCGCATTGCCAGACTCCTCGATATTTGTTAGCCTAACCTGCTTACCATTCAATGCCTCTGAAGCGCCCAAAGGTTCCCACGCCCTAACTTTACCTAATCTTTGTCCCTTCTCTATGCGGATTCTACCCCCCGTTAAATTAACAACCCTTACCCATATTTTCCGCCCCACGGGCCGATCCAGACTTCTGGCTACGCAAAGCCCCCTTTGAGGAAGGTCCTCTGGTTCAATAAGTAGATCTCCCTCTCTCCAATGAGGGACTTTGCCTTCGACGATCTGCTCCACATAGGGTTCGACTTCACCTGTCTGACGGCCTTTACAGCTAGATTAACCGAGGGCCTTCCCTGAGCGGCTTTTACACACCCAGAGTTCACATCGCATTCGCCCGGATAATTTACCAAATTTATCCCCTCGCGGCCGTTACCCTGTACAAGGAACTGTCCTTTTGCTGCATTCAGCACTACCCCAGCTTTAGCCATCAAATCCCACCCCAGGAGGCCATCCCCCCTAGAAGCGATGGGAGCAATGAAGAACCTATGCCTTGTGACTACCCCTTCCAACCGACACGCTACTTCCTGTTCCCCTTGAACAGGCACCACGGCCCCAGTCACGCTAATAGCCTTAAGGCAATGTGGTCTCAACGGGATTCCCGGCAGGGCTTTCTTTAATATGGATATTTCTGAGCCGCTATCTACCAATAGTTCTTTTCTGAGTCCCTCCACGTCCAAGGTGACCATCATTCCCCGGGGTACCCCAGACTCTGAAACATTAGGGATTACATAAGAGGCCCCTCTCGATCCTGCTGGCCCGACGATGGGGCTTACGCCGAGCCGGCTGCTTTTGGGGACGCCTCTTTGACAGATGAGCTATCCACAAAGTTGGAAGCCGCCCGGGCCTCCTTAGCTCGGTCGGGGCAGTTGCGTGCAAAATGCCATGGACTTCCACAGACGAAGCAAAAGGGGCGATTGGGCGCGCCTCCTGGATTTGTATCTTTCCACTGCTTCTTCTTCTTCTGGCTGCCCTCCCTCGCATTTCTGTTTGAGGAATGAATCGTCCACGTATCGCGCATAAAACGTTACCCCGAACTCCTCTTTCAGTTTGGGTACGTAAGTTTCCTCCATGTTTTGTATAAATATTTCTGATAGTATGGCCGATGTGGGGTGCCCCATTCCCAGTCCGTCGGTAGCGAGGTAGAACTTGTTGTTAAATCTAAAGTAGTTTTGTGTCGTTGTGGTTTGTTCTAAGTTCGTGAGTTGGTGGACGAATTGCATGGATTCTTCTCCTTCCAACTTCTGTTTCATTAAGTCCAGTGTGTCCGTGATTGGAATGGAGGTGTATAGGTTGGTAATGTCGAGGGATAGCAAACGGGAATTGGGGATGAGTTTTAAATTTTCTGTTAATTGTATTAGGTGTTGTGTGTTTCTTATATTGTAAGTGTCATTCAGTTTTACTTTGTTTTTATTACTGTTGCCAGATGCTGTGTCAACTTGTATGCTGGTGCAGTTGTGTAGTTTACGACGGGTCTGATGGGAATATTGGGTTTGTGTATTTTTGGAAGTGCATTTAGAATGGGTGCTGTAGGGTTCATGCAAGTATATTTGAAGGCTTCGCGGGGTGGTATTACTAGTGTTGCGTTCTTTATAGCAGTTTTTACTTGTTGTTGGAAGTTTCTTGTTAGGTCCTTTTTGAGTTGTGTATATGTATTGTTGTTTATGAATTCTAGGGTTTTGTTTACGTAGTCGTCGTGTGTCATTATTACCGTGCTGTTCCCTTTGTCGGCTTTTGTGACGGACTCAAGATATACAACCAATATCATTCACTGACTTCCCATCTTTCCAATAAAAGTAAATTCCCCTTTCTATCACGAGATGTTCTCAAGTTCAGAGACAATCAGATTCTTATCCTCCACAAATTCCCAGAAAAATGAACCTTTATGATCCTTCTGCAAGTCCTTCAACCCTTCTAACACAAGAAATATTCTTATATCAGTGCATAATTCTTACGGCTGATAAATACGATACTCGTACTTGCTGATCAAAAATTCTAACTTTACAATAATTGTTAACGTTAATGAAATTTAACAAAAAATCTTTTCAAAATTTGCTATTCAATTTTACTGTTACAATTGTTAATATCTTTGAATTTACCTATAAACTTAAAATATTTAAATCACTGACTTAATAATAGGAAAGCTTTACTAACAGACAAGTAATTTTTGTACCTATAACTGAACCTCCACTCACTCGCCCATGTTGACTAACTCTAGTGGCAACCTTCCAATACAGAGAGAAACTTGCAAAACATTTTTCAAATAATTCTATATTATTATTATTTTTTTTTTAATTTAAGACGCGTCAACATCTATGGCAATTTGCGCTCGGAGCCTTCTTCTCAGTCCACTGCTGGCCTCAGACAACACTGTCCATCACCGGACAGGGAGCTATATAAAGGCTCCTAGGAAGAAGAATTCTAAGGGACATTCTATATTATTTGCTTCTACTAAAGTTTCTAATGACACATAAATCAAAACTTTCAATATAGATTTTTTATTTTTTTATTTCACAACTACTAGAACACTATCTACAATAGACCTCAATTTGTAGGTCGCAGTGGAATGTGGCTCCCCCCCCCCATTCTATTCTACTAGAACACTATCTACAATAGACCTCAATTTGTAGGTCGCAGTGGAATGTGGCTCCCCCCCCCCATTCTATTCTACTAGAACACTATCTACAATAAATGAGGCTGTAACTATAATATGATAAATACAGAAATACAAATATCATGAAGAGCATACTATTTATAATTGTTAAAGCAAATCAATCATTATTAAACTAAAAAAGGCAAAAAAATTAATTGTTTAAAATCAATGGGAAAATATAAATAATAATCCGATTCCATTAATCGATAACCGTCTTTAAATCCCCACTTGCTAATAATAAACTTATCGTTCCCAATGAATAATAATTAATAAATAATCATAACTGGGAGATTATTTTAGGTAAAGCCAAATGGATTTGATTTGCTATTATGACGTAAATATTTTAACAGTTTTAGATGCATAATGGTTTGGGTAAATTTTAAGTGCATTTTCATGAATCCCTAAAGTAACAGTCCTTCTCCCCCCCCCCCGTAAGTTCACCATATTCACAATCACTCCACGCAATTTGCAATTGTCACCATTTCCCCTTTTTTACGGTAAATAAATCCTGAAATTTACTTAATTATTAAACCATTTAATTTAATTTAATTCAATTAATTTAATTTATTAAAGCTTTATTTAATTGCATTTTGTTTTTATTGTCCCTTCTTTTGTGCATCACCATAAATAAAGAAGATGAAGTGAAAACAAAAATCTGTGTGAAACATTCACACGACTTTCGATTTCTGCAAGTATTAAAATTTAAATTGGAAATTTGTCTTACAACCTGGAAGTTTTACTACTCTCACGTATTGGCCTTAGGGGACAGCGTATTGGCCTTAGAGGACAACGTATTGGCCTTAGAGGACAGCATATTCACCTTGGTTGTGATAATTCTCAAGGTTCGAGGGCAATGACGATGATGACCCAGCATCATGAGAAAAAGAGGAGGAGCAACAGATATTAGCAAACGTTGGTAGTGAAGGCCAGAACTAAATGGCAGTAGGAACCGCAGCGTGTTTACCACCCCTCCCAATAAAATTCGCCGTCTGACGAGCCTGGATTATTAGACTAGATTAGATTCTATAAGGGGATTGGCTATTCAGCCTGCGCCACCGCGATCCCCATGGGTCTATTGTGGCACCCCCTAAGTTGGAGACCCCTCTCCGGCCCTGTCCTTTATTTGAACTTTTGGGTCTGAGGAGCCTCCCAGGTGGTCGGTGAAGAGCACCTGCCATCAGAGCACCCTCTCGAGCCCTACCTGTCTTAATAGACTTGTTAGACCCGAAAGAGGCCCCCCAGCTGAGGCTTGCAGGCGTCAGCTTTTCCTTTCCTAAGAGGCAATACCTCAGCCACGCAAGCCCCTCGCACTGACATAGAACGTGCGGTGCTGTTTCCTCTTCTTCCTGACAAAACCTACACAGGCTACCTGTGTCCAGGCCCATGCGGTGCATATGCTTATTGAGTCTGCAATGGCCAGTGAGAACGCTAACTGCTATCCTTATGGCCATCCGGCCTAATTGGAGTAGTTCTGCAGTTAGCCTGCGGGAGTAGCTATGTATGAGCGTTTTCGCCTGCCTTTGGCCGAACCTGGACTATTGTGCCGTAGGTTTCTTTTTCTAGTTGTTGTTTTTTTTTTTAATTTCATTGAAGTTATGGTTTGCCTTGAATTTGATAGTAGAGATTTTACTTGATTTCTGTTAATGCTTCAGAACTAAACTAAAAGAGATAGCATTAAATCGTAGCGCTTCTATTATTCCTTGTAAAAATTAACTTGAAATGGCAGTGTAAGTATAAATGGCAGCATGTCCCTTTATATCAATTTTTTGGGAAAAACAGTTGAAATAAAAGAGATATGTTTATTTCTATGCAATTAACTGTGTTTAAAGGAAATCTTGGGAAACATTCCAATAATTTCCTAAAAACTAACAAAAATATTCTGCAAAATCGCACTTCCGGTTTGACAAATTTTCATCAAACTTGGAATTCTGTCAATAAAATTATGTAGGTGGTAAGAAAATATATTATACTGATGAAATGGAACTTTAGAGGGGCAGCATAACGCTACTGTTCCCCTAGAAATCACCCAAATATAAATTTTTCCGGGGAAAATGTTTCAAATAAAAGTGATATATATTTATGTGCGTTGATGGTATCAGAAGTTTAAACAAAAGTTGCAGCCATTTTTGAAGAAACCATGAAACATTGAGAAAAAAATCAGTAAAGTCGCACGTCCGATTAATGGACTTTGCCCGAAATCTGCGGTGGTAGTGTCCCCCCACCCGGAATATCAAGTTTGAGCTTCCTGCGACTTTTTGTTTTTGAGATATTCGGTTAAAACACCTACACACACACACACACACACACACACACCACTCTTGAAAATCATTTTGTTCATATTCGGTGGACCACAAATTATATATTTCGGGTGATAACACAATTTCGAAAATCTCGTACGAACGCAATACTTACTCTTACTGGGAGTAAGAGAAAGTCGGAATGCGCGTTTCAGAGGAAATAATAGTTAGCTATTTGTTAAAGGAAACACTTTATAAGAAAATTACGAGAATTTTTATTATGTCCTTTTTCTTATAAGATTTTGAAGGAAGATTTCAGTGAAGAATTCACAGATATTTCATAGTTGCACAGTGTTGCACAGCACATCAAGAATACAAGATTAAATTTTCTAGAACTATGGAGTTATTTTCTATAAATAACATAGTTCAAAGGTTAAAACAAAGTTCAAAAGGTTAAAAATTTGTTGAAATTTATTACCAACTTTTTTATTTTACTTAATAATATGTTCATAAAAAATTAGTTTACCATGAAGCAATTATATTATTCTTTACAAATTTCTTTACAATAGGAAAGTATGAATGAATTGCGGTCTACAGGAATGTTATATCTAGAATATAACATATTACTAAAAGGAAGGAAATGAGGAAAAACTGCGTCCTATCGATGGTAAAAAAATGTGATTTATTAAAGGAAGATACGTCCAACTTTCCAAGGATTACTTATGGTTTATATAAAAAGCTCTATACACCTGTTTTTCCTTTTTTTCTTTCAGTACTTCCAATACTGGCATCTTGTCATTCACACATGGAAAATATCGCAAATCCTCATCGTAGACTGATATGATGGATTTTGTCTTTTTCTTATTAATTTTATTTTGATTTTTAATTCCTCCGAATTCTGCAAGAAGGGGAAGAATTGCAATTTTGTCAAATTTTTTCGAAGTTGATCTTTTACCGAAAATACATGTTACGAGGACACCTAATATGCAAAAATGTTTTTGACGAATGATGTGATATTTGTGTGTGATATATCTCATAAAAGAAAAATCACAGAGCGCTTAAATCTTGGTTTATGTGAATACTACAATCGAATTTCACACAAACGGGTTTGGGCAAAATCTATCAAGCGGAAGTTCGATTTTTGAATGTTTTTTCTTTTTTCAATTTTTCGTGATTTTTCTCGAAAACGGTTATAATGATTTTCTTTTCACTTTGTATAAATTTACTCACATAAACAACTACATCTTTTATTTCAGCCAATTTTTCAAAGGGAAAATTAATTTTTTGGGTTCCTGAGGGAACACTAGCGTTAAACCCTCTTAATTAGTGTACAGCGCTGACACACTGACAGCAGACTCGAGGACGAATGAAAAGAAAAGAGATGCCTAATTTTGCAAAGCGATCCGCCTCCTGATTCCCGAAAATTCCCATATGAACTGGTACCCAAATTTGAAAGAAGTACATCCTTCAAGGAAGGTTGTACATTCTTCTCCCTGTTCTAGAACATTAATTTGGAACTGAAGATACATGAACTCAGCGCCTTCAGCGCAGTTTGACTATCCGAGCATATAGATTATAGATTGATCTTTTAGTTTTCCGTGGCTATTTTCATGAAAATAAGTGATTCATAAGTGAATACACTTGAGTATCCGGGTTAAGACCGCGTCAGTGGTTTGTTAGAAACCAACGTTTTGCCCCCATTACAATGAGGCTCTTCAGGGTCGTTACACCTTGAAACCCAATAAGGCAGCCTCCATCGGCAGTGAGCTGTAGATACTCCTAGGAAGCGAAAGTCTAAGGGCAGCACTGCTGGACTTGAACCCTTGATCTCCGCTTTGCTAGTCCAGCGCGCTACCACTGAGCTAATCCGAGCAGGTACAAATACCTTTTAAGTTAGTTACGTACAGCTTGTCCAAAATACAACAAAGAAATAACATAAACCTTAGCCTGAAAACAGTGGTCCATTAACCAAGAGATATTGCCAAGTGGTATCTCGTCGCAATATAGCCCGCAGCTCCAGACGTAGCATCCGGACCTTCCATGTAACACGAGGTTATAAAAAGGCCATTCAAACACAGTTTCATTAAAAGGAACAACATTCTGGGTTACAATCATTGGACACCATTGGGAACAATGTATCTTTTAGGTTGATTGGCTTTGGAATAATAGCCACTATTTCTGCTGTATAAAATCTAATGAATCATAAACCAAAGCTATTAAAGATAAAATATTTAATGTATCTAGTTGACGAAATCACATGTACTCTGTAAAGACACTTTAGTGCAAGTCTGACATCTGACAAGATGTACAGCTACCCTCGGTGATTTGGCGATATCAAAATGAATTCTCCAAATAGCTTTTAACCAGTTATTCATTTCTGCCAATCTAGAACTATCTATGTACCATGCGTAAAATAGACGGTAATAATTTCCATCGAGTATCGATCAGCTAAGAAGCTCACTTTGTGACCTTTCAGCCCTAAAAGAGCATCGAACCTATTACAATTAAGTACTTAAAACCGAAATCGTCAATAGTGTAAACATTTCAAAATGTATGTATGGGAGTAGAATATTGAATTTATCAGAATCCTCTGAACTGGTTGTTCGCCCTGACTCCTTCCTAACAGAGCTGTTGACCTCTAAAACAAGCTCTCTCTCTCTCGCTCTTTCACTTATACTCCCCCACTTTCCTTCCAACCAGCGTTCCCACAGCTTACATAAACTAGCACATAACCCTACCCCCCATACACGATCCCGAGAATGGTTACTTAACGCCGTGGTCGCAAAATTGTGAAGTAAATATTTAAGCTAGAATTGTATTTACTAGCGCAAAGTTCTTCACGCCCATACAAATATCTCGGTGGACCTGTCTTTGTCAACAAACCCAAGTTCTCGGCTTTTCCCACTCCTTTCCCGGTGTGTGACATCACTATAGTAAGAAGTAGAAGCGTAACTATAATTGCTACAGTACCAGCTGGTACTCGTAAACTGGATCCTGTGCTAAGCACTATTTGCATTATGTAATTGGATCAAAATTGCAACAATTTGAAGGGAATTTTATTTATAATTTTTTTCAATATTATAAAAGGCACGTTGCAATGGTGTTATTTTCACTCAGGTATCAGGAAGTTTTATTATATTTGTTAGATTCCGTCAACTGTAAATCCCCCGTATTATGGATTTTTTTTTTATACTTTTTTTGCCAATTTTTTGAGTATACTT
Organism: Triatoma infestans; assembly: GCA_011037195.1. Classification (NCBI taxonomy): domain Eukaryota; kingdom Metazoa; phylum Arthropoda; class Insecta; order Hemiptera; family Reduviidae; genus Triatoma; species Triatoma infestans. The sequence continues at coordinate 107,433 of JAAEAF010002749.1, read as the reverse complement.
AAGAAAGCGCACGTGATGGCTATCGGTAAAATCTCTTCTAATGCGTACAATTGGACCGCTGGGTTTTGCTCAGCATCTCATCATCAATGTTTTCAATGGGGAAACCCAGCCATTCTTTATAATTTGGAAGTTCCTATCGAATAATAAACAGTCGACATATTAATCATGAGCGGGGTTGACAATGAGAAAGTTATATGTATAGAAAGAGCGTTACAATTTTAAAAAGTAATAATTTTTGGACGGTCCTACCGAAAAATCATCAGCCGACATAGATAACTATGCGCGGGATTGATAATGTCTGCTACAGAGAGAGACGGAAATAGCTCCAACAAATATGCTGACAGACTGCAACGCCATCACTGAGATAACATTCAGAAATCTGGGTAGGCACAAGGTAACAGAGGAAGTTTTAACTTCGCTGGAACCGCTTCAGGTCTGAAATTTCGAAAAGGATCAACTAGGCGCCGATAGGCGGTTATCGTAGATACCGTTTAACTATAAGAGAAAAGATGGTTTCTTTCGCAAATTTATTGTTTTTCATTTAAAGTATTTCTCTGAGAAAATGTATTTTTGTGAACTTCTTAGTTAGGTGGTTGGTTTAGGTTTATCTCTAAATTGCCATTTGAATCTATTGTATGAACCATCAGCTATATATATAATATTAAGGGCAATTTAAAATTTAGTAAACATTCCACGTTATTTAATTGTATAGTCAATTACGTTGTCCTTTGGAAGTTCTGAAATGCAATGAAATAAAGTCGAGTGAGTTTTTTGACATCAGTAAACTGTTTGGCCATAATAATGGCAAATCCACAAAACTGTTGTGATCTTATTATAAGTCTGACATAATCTTTATAGTGTAGTCATAAGTTTATATTACAGGAGATTCATAAAATTGTACATCTGTATGTTGTAGGCTCGCATGCTTGCGTGGTTGTGGGAGGTGCGCTCCTAGTGTGAGTATATGTAAGACATGGCATTGTGTTGTAAATATACAAAGAGAAGGCCAACCACGGTGTGTTCAGGTACACTAAGCTGGCGAATATTACAGGGGTGGCACAAGAGATGGGTAGTGTAGACAGAGAGGGGGCGTGAGTAAGAGAGAGATAGACTCATTCCTGTAGCTGCTCTTTGTTAAGGCAAAGCACGTAAATTGTTGGGCCAAAACACTACTACCACTGCGATAAAGTTGCACGTGACTCTGAGACAGATTGAGCTTTTCAAATAACTCGTCCCGCAGAGGGCGTCAACGGAGAATGAAGAGTTTATGTGAGCAATTAAAACTCTTTACATTGGCTATATTATTTTTATAGTATTCTCTTATGTTCCTAATTCTTCTTATACAATTCATTCATTCTTGTAGCGTGATTTGTTGGGGAATTGAGTTCCCACCGGACGGACATACAAGGAAAAAGATATTACAATCTTAGTGTGTGCGTTATCTATATGTGAGAGAGAGTTCAAGTGACAAAAAACTTGAGGTATATTACATTTCTTTGAAAACACCAGTGGTTACCTGGATTCCTGTTTTCCATTTAAAGTATTCCCTGAATTCCAAGTATCTCCATATAATCTTATTAACATGTCACGCTGAAGTAAATCCGAGCTAAGCTTAGCAAATGTTCTACTATGAATTCTGGGTTACAGATATTGTCCCGTGTGATCATCCACCGACCACTGTACCACTGTACCATCCACTGTGGTAGTTTTCTCATCTCTGTCAGTTTGTAAACGATGAAGCTTTGCCGATGCCGATCCTTCAATTTTACTACTTCTAACTAGCAACAATCTGCTAACACGTCTAATACTAATGTAACTATTGCTCTATTTGCTTGAACAATCTGACATCGACATCGAAATGAAACAGAGATGATGTATTTATAAATCCAAATATTTAAACTCCTTTATATTTCTGCTGTAAAACTTTTGTATTATTATTTAGCTGTAAATTTTGATGCTCCACCTGATATATTTTCTATCCATTTTAACTCTCCAACAGCTTGCTAGTGTATAGTAAGTAGTTACTGCATTTTATGGAAATATCACTCTCGAAATCAGCCTGTCCCATTAATGAATCAAATGTCAGAGCGCTTTCGTTCATTTCGTCTATAGAGCAATAGCAAGGGATATGATGAGGAGGAAAGTTAAGAGTTATGATTAACACTACCACGGTTGAAGATCAACAAACCACAACCCGCCAGGGAAGGATTGAATGGAAAATTGATGTTTCTCTCTCTCTCTCTCTCTCTCTCGTTGGTGATGTTCTCTTGGTGCAGATGGTGTTCGCAAGGAATTGAAGAAAAGAATTCACCGGCACGTAATTTTTGCATCATCAGGCATGGAGATAGGAGATAGTTTTGATGTCAATGGCTATCTTCGATTCCAAGTTCGTCACACAAAAAAAAAACATTCTGAACCAAACATAAAGAATCGTCAAAATGCCCATAAAGTGGATCTGGAGTTACTCAGTCCCACCTTCAGTAGTTTTATTTTGTTTAATCTTGACGTTCTTTTGATGCCTTCATTATTCTCTCTCTGTCAGTTTTACGTTAGAGCGTAGTTAATTTTAGTTTCTCATACAATCCTAAAAAAAAGTAGTTTTCAATCGTAACCAAACATAAAGAATCGTCAAAATGCCCATAAAGTGGATCTGGAATTACTCAGCCCCACCTTCAGTAGTTTTATTTGTTTAATCTTGACGTTCTTTTTGATGCCTTCATTATTCTCTCTCTCGGTCAGTTTTACGTTAGAGCGTAGTTATTTTAGTTTCTCATACAATCCTAAAAACAAGTAGCTTTTAATCGTACGTTCACTTCTGACAGTGATGTCGGTTTATGTTCTGCTTCCAGTAAATTCGTGACCTTAATATACAAATTACGGTTAACTATGATTCACAAATTGCAAATATCTCCAGCATCTTATAAATATCCCTCCCAAGAAATCATATAAATACCATATCACTTTCACCTCATGCAAGTTCTAAATAATTATTCTGGATGTAATTTATTCCATGTAGGTTAAGAAGTAATTTGAAAATAAGAAGATATAGAAAGATCGAATGAAGTCTAAACCTCAAAAAGCTGATCTCAACAGCATGCTCAATAATACTGAAGATCAGTTACATACCGGGGCTGTGTGACAGAATTGACCTTAGATAAAGATAAAGTGAGAGAGAGAGAGAGGAATTTCGGATCGATAAACCTATACATATTAACCTGGCCTTCTCCACGGTGGATTATGTAGGTGTCCTTCCTCGGATTCGGCCATTACTAGGTATATCTCCCCTCCAATCCCGCAATTAACATAAAAGCGGCGTATCCGCTTGTACACTAGATCAAAGTGTCTTCCACGTCCATGTTTAGTTACTCCCTTTATGGAACCAACAACCCAACTGAATGGACGTAATCCTTATGAAATGGATTGCTTTAATTATTGCAAAACTGTCAAAGGCACTTTCTCTCTCTCTCTCTCTCTCTCTCTATATATATATATATTTTTTTTTTTATCGTTAATCGGCCTATTTTACGGAATCAACCTCAGATACCTGTAAAGCTTATACCTTGACTTAAAATTACTGTAGAGATATGATAACCTCTAAATTAAATTGTCTGTTTAAAATTTATTTCCTTTAATTGATATTTTCTTTTAAAAACATCTTATTATTTTGATGATTTATGATGATGATATTAATAATAATAATAATTCATAGAAGAGGCCTGATTAAGGCAGTGCTAGAGCGCCGATTGGATGAAGGTGGAGGCTCTAGGCACCATTCTTTTAGATTTTTTCAATCAGAAGGTTCTACAGTTCACTTTCCAGTTGTTACTAGGCAATGTTATTTGCAACGAGAGTACACTGCCTTAAAGATTCGTAAAAAATGTAATTCTGAGCCCAATTCTTATTTTATAACTCACCAACGATTATTACTGGAGAATTATACAGACTGCAAAGTATAATGACTAAGACCTAGCAAGTTACAGTTTTAAGAATTGCTCACTATTATACACTAATAATTAGCTTTATTCCTGATCAATAGATTCGACTACTTAGGGTTCATCGATTTGCCAAATTATACGCTACATAACTTTAGATGTTCCGTTATGTTTGTCAATGAATTTAGAGAAAAGATTTATGTAAAAAATGGACATTATGGATTCTATCTCTGAACATGATTTATCGCATGAAATCTAGAATTGATATTGAAGTTCCAGAAGTTGTAATGGCTGGGAAATAATATTGATGATGATGGATGATAATGATGAAAAAATGGGCGTTCTAATGTTATAACTGTTAAGCTGTTTAAAGACTTGTTAAAGAATCTTGTTTTCTTGTTTAAGATTGGTAATGGCCGCCACAATAACTCTATTTATATAGAAAAAACAAAAACATAAGGAAATGGGAGGAGAGCTGGTTAATTTAATTCGCAATGATATTGATTTGAGTCCGTATATTGGTTACAGGCAAGAACCGTCCTGTTTTGATGAAAATGGACGCTGTAATGAACCTACATGTCTCCCTACTTTAAGCTCCCAGCGAGGGCAAACTTGGCAGAAATATATTGGCATAGGAAGAAGAAGTTAAAGAGAGTATGGAAGTAGCCATGGAAGCATACTATGGAAGCAGCCGCCCGTTTAAAAAGGGTACCTGATCGCCTCATTCAAACGACCATCGTCCTCAGACCGTCACTCTGCCAGCCAGTCTGTCACTCTCTTCTCGCGGTAACATACTCTCATTCTAATACAATATAAGGTCCAATCAGTGCTTAATATTCTCATTCAATATAAATAGTGTTCACTGAGTCTAAGTCTTCTATCCAACCCACAAAAACATCCACTTAAGACATTTCAAAATAAACTTACTAGTTTTCCAAAATGGAAGAAGCCATTTAAAATCAAGAAATAATTGTTAATAGGATAGCATTTTCATTAGAAGAATTGAGAATTTAAGTGAAAATATTCAGGTATTGCAAACTTCAGTTAGTGAAGCAGTAAGAAGTAGACTGTAAAGGTTAGCAACAAGAAAATTTCAAAGAAAACTTATCTATGTTCCTCTAAATTAGGTTTGGATATTAGAGAGGAATCTTTATGTGTTTTGCTGCACGGTGGCAAAGAAAAGAAAAGTTAAGAAAATTTAAAGGAAACCAGAATATGTCTTAGCAACATTATTGTGCCCTGGCGGAATGTAATTCTGGGTGCGACACAAATAGGAATCTGAACCTACACTCTATGGTAGTGTCTGTTGTAATAAAAGCTCTCCTGGAGGTTGAGACTGGACCAATAAAAGAAGGAACCAGAGCTTAGAACTTAGCTGCTGATGTTTTCTTTTCTGATATATCCAAAGTTTTCCCAATTTCATTGTCAGAGCTATTGTACACTCTGATAGTACAATTAGTTGTGCAGAACGAGCCTGTCATTTCCAATATGTCCGAGTTCTCTGTGGCTTCAACAACAGAAGAGTAACTAAAGATACAGCGAGTGAAGGTATAAAGATCTAGGCATCATTTTTGAGTTAATTAAGTGTTCAAAAATAATAAAATCAATAATTCAAAAAAGGTTATAAGTTAAAAGTGTCACTAACAGAAACTTAACCTTGGCTCTATTATTAGATAATTCTCTAGGTTAACTACTTTCTTACTAATCTCCATACAAATTTTTCATTAAATTATTAGTTCTAAGAGTTAAGTTAATTTTGACCGTAAAATTGCTCACCATAAATCAATAGCCCAGGAATTGATCTCACATACTTTAAGGAAATTGATCAACTAGAATCGTAGTCAGTAAGAGAAGGCCATGTGAATATTGTGTGAAAGTTTATGCCAGATTTCATATTTTGTTATTTCTACTAAGCAATAATTATTTTATATGATGCCTTTATTTTTTTGTTTTTATAAAAACACTACAAAAAGAAAAAAATTATTGGAGTGAGAAACATAAAACTAGATCCCAATTTTCTATATACTTAAATATATTGAGTTAGTCCTGTATATTCCCCCTTTTTTTATCTCCCAAAAGAGGGTGGGAAAATCCCATTAGGATAGTTGAATGCAGGTCTCTCTCTCTTTTTCCCTCTCTCAGACTCCAAGGCTACAGAGTATAAAACTTAATTTAAGGTATCTCTAGCCTTTATACAACACACTACTTTACTGTTAAATTTCTTTACGGGATGAAAATTTAATAAATTTTTGTCTACTCCTGGTCTAAGTATCCGTCAGCACAATTCCCCTCCCCCCCTCCATTTTCATTCAATATAATACTTGCCTCCACCATCACTCTGACATCATTTTATGATTTATGACTTTTTAGCTTTCTTGTTCAAAGTTGAAAACAAAAAACTCTCAACTTCCTTTTTCGTATATTTTGTTCTCTATCTTTTGTTTCTAGTTTTTACTTATTAAAATAAATGATCTTTATTTTCTGCAGAAAAGGAAAATAATGGAAGGAAATAAATGAATAAGCAGATATAAAAAAAAAAAAATCTGGCGTGCAACACTCACACGTCTTTCTCTGCAATCAGTTTATTTATTTATTTACATTAACGGGCAACAAAACCCTTTTATAAACGACTATACAAACAGCGCTACTATTCGTTATTTAAAATATTAATTTCAATATATACATATGTATATATAAATAACACAAATGTATAAACAAAAATACATTTCACATAAACAAGCATCATATATCGATTACATAGTAGTAAACAAGTATTACCTCCAAAAGGCATTTTAAAAATATTACCCAGGTTACAGAAGGAACAAATATTAAAATAAAAATTTATGATAATCCAATTGTTCTCCTAATCATTTTAGTTGTTGTGTTGGATAAATCAATGTTAAAGAAATTAGCATGTCTTAAAATACTTAGAAGAGATGGATGATATAAATAATTCGTTTTGGGGGAAAGTTCACTAGAAAATAGTTACATCATTGTGTGTGGCCTGAATAGAAGGTACGTAGAAATATATTTCATTTAAAAGATCTGGACAGACGATAAAATTATTTAAAATTTGTATAGAAATAATAGGTCATTAAACGTCTCTTTTCTAATGAAGAAATTTCAAACCTAATATAAATTTTATTGTAAAGAATGTTATTGTAGCCTTGGCCCTTCTTTATTCATTTCTAAATATTCTCTAATCTGTTGATATGACATAATGCTGATAAGGAGAACAGGTAATTGAGTAGTGTTCTAGAATAGGGTATACAATGGAATTGAAGGGTGACTATAAAAGAAACTTCCAACAAAATCTGTAGTAGTTCTAGAAATAAACCAAGTAACTTACAGGCTTTCTTACTATGGCGCCATCTGTCAGTAATCTTAGGTACCAATTGGTGGCGCCATATATCAGTGGTATAAGTACCAGCCTCGACTACTAGTTGCCTCGGTGAGTAAGCCCGAGAACATCTTTCAGCGAGTGAGCCACCGCTTCTTCAAGCTTCACTATAGGGTGGTATACATTTGGGAGGTACCAACAGGACCCGCACGTATGCTTCAATCTGGGAAAAAAGCAAATAGTGGCGATGGAGGAAGAATAATCGGGCCATACGGTTGGAAAGTATCAATATCAAGACTTTACAATAAAGGAATTTATTACACGACTTGTGTTTGTGTCTCAGTTAACCCAACTGTCTCCACACCTACAAATAATTTCAAGATGATTTATAAAACATAGATGTGTATTCATAGTGATACCAACATCTTTAATATAACTAGGTCTATGGAGCGAATGATCTGCCAATTTCTATTCTAATAAGACTGGAGAATATTTACGAAGACAAGTGACAACGTAACATTACATTAAATTGAGGAACATACTATTGATACTGCGCCATTTAAAAAGAGCATGTGGCGAACTCTGGACAACCACTACACATACATATCTAATTAGCTGAAGGACAAGCCATACTCCTACGTAGCTCAACCTATATGTAATCATGGAAAGAATAGAGACTATTTGCATATATTCAAAATAATGGCCGACCCAACATGTCAATGCACTTCAAACATCTAACACTTCAAACTTGGCGCCATGAGATATTTCAATGTTGCCATATTTGAGCCCAAATATGGGAATTAGTACGATTTTCTGTTTTGCAGAGGACATCATGGGCAGTTACTGATTTTAGTTAGTTTGTACAAAAACTATCGTGGGGAACATTTTATACAATTTTTTTAAAAAATATTGATTTTCAACTACTATAATTTATTCCCCCCTCCCCCACACCAATCACAACTTATTGAACAGTTTGGTGTATTCAATTGAAATATTGAGTCATTGTTTTACTTTCCTCTTCAAAATTTAAATATGAAACTAAAATGTTTATCAATTTTTTCAAATATTAGAGAGAGAGGGTTTAGAATTTCAAACGGAGAAATACAGGTTTCTCTTTCTGAAGGTTTTTTTTTGGTGGGGGAGGACTGTAGCGCCACGCTGAGTGCTATAAGTCCTCTTATGTTGTTATTCACACGAAATTTTGATGTGTGTACAACACTTTAACTGTAAAGGTACATTACAGAGAGTGTACTGGGTATACTTAGATCTGGTCCGGTATGGTGAAGAAAGGGGAAATTAGTTGACACACAGTTTCAATAGTGCAAGAACCACACATCTATTAGGGCAGAATGACTGACAACTGTCACACGCCATAGACACACACAAACACCGCCGTGTTCATACATAAACATAAAGGGTCAAAAGGAAAAAAAAATTAATATTCATGCAAATATGCCGGTTTTTTATTTTTATTTTTTTAGGAAAAATATAACCTCACCTTTTCCATGCGCAAAAAATAAATGACTCGGTAGAGAGCGCTGTGAAAAAAGAAAAGAAAATTTCGTTTATTTACCTTTGCCAACATTTTCTTTTTTTTATGAAAACATAAATTTTTCCCTGAGACATAATGTTATAAGTTTGTTGGAAAATTCTAATTAAGAAATTTAATTAAACACCCAACATGTAAAAGACGGAGGTTATTATGCTGTTTCCATCTTGGCGCCAACAACAAACACTTTAAATAAATACAATATATTATATATATATTTTCTTTATTATTAAATTTTTCCTACTTAGTTGGAAATTTAATTTTTCAATATAATATACTCATTTTCTTATAGTTTCCAGCTTTCTATCTTCTTATCTTTTTAAAAAAAAAATATTGTGATTTTGTCGAATTTTCGAAATTATTAATTGGATTTTCACTGGAAATAACTTCTTTTTTTCTTTTTTTTTGAGGTCACTAGAAGAAGAAAATAGAACCGTACTGATATGACATCAGTTAGAAATGTTTAAATGATTCTCGACTTTCCTCTAAATTAATTCAACTAAAATTAATTTTGGTATACAAATTGAAAATACAAGTAAAAGGTTTATACATATGTTTTTGAGCAAATCGACGAAAAAGCCCAGTAATAAAATTTGCATTACTGATAAATCGATTTTCTTTAAACTAAGTAATTTTTGACAAATATTCGATTGTCTGTATGGATTATTATATTGAAGTGGGGATTTTTGTGGGGAAAGAGAGTTAGTGAATTGACCTACAGTCACAACTCACCACCAGGGTATTGAATAAAGCAAAAAATACTGTCTTGATATTACAGTTGAAAAAGAGAAAGAGAAAGAGTAGCGGAGAGGGTAAGGAGCGAAGCGGCGTGACTGACTAAGCTTGGTTTAGTGTTGCCTGCTTGAATACTTCTCACAGGGGATGATTTGAACGAACAATTAGAAGGCTTCTTTCAGGATAGTCTGTTGTAGGCATTCAAGCAGAACACTTGTTTTTCTTTGTCTTAGCATCAGTTCCAGTTCCACAATATATTAATAAGTTAATCATTCCTTTGCAAATAACTTGTAGTTATTATTTTAATAGAATATATTTACTGTTAGCAGTGGTGACTACTTTCTTATTACTGATATTTCTCTCTCTTAAAACTTACATACACACATGCCCTTTACAAAACCGCTCACGCCACAAGCTGCCACTATTACAACACATCCACACCAATAACATTTCAATCCTATATATTATTTCCATATCAATCCAATATCTCTTCCGCTTTTATGGTGATCAGGCATACCTTTGAATTCCTCTTCTTTAATTCTGCTAGGGATAAGTAGGCGGGCTTGACTTTTCTAGGTTGTAATGTTAACGCAGTTGCGGTTAGAGGTGCTATGTTTCAGGTGATATATAGGTGGCTGTCTGTCTGTACTCTATGATTCAACATATGTGTGGGATATCTATAGGTCTGTGAGTTTGTCACAAACGCTAATAGAACCTTGCGATATTTTGAAGTAATACTTAGTCGGGCTCGGCGTTCGCGCTCAAGGACCAGCAGAAATCAACTAACCCTAGTCAAATATATTTCAAATAAAAGTGATGATAGGATTTTATATATATATATCTATAAGTGTGTGTGTGTACGGGTATGTGGCGTGTGTGAGTGTGTACATGAGTTTTTTTTTTTTTTTTTTTTTTTTAAGCTTTATTTCAACATGTTCCATATACATATTACATGTTATAGTCAATCTTAATACATAATTTATTTTCCATAACATTATAAATAATTTGAGATATATATCTTAATGCCGAGTAAATTAATAGTAATAATAATAATAGTAATCAAACTCATAGTACAAACAAACAAAAATATATTACATGTTAAAATAATCTTAATACAGCTATTTTAAAGTAGGTAATTAAATATGTTTTTTAAATTTTTATTTAGTTATTTATTTTTAAATTGTTATTTATTCACTTTCAGATTATTAAATATGAAATTAAAATGAAATTAAATTTAATTCACTAAAAAATTCACTCCAAAGATTTAATTCACTAAAAAAAATTCGCTAATAAATTTAATTCACTGTGAGATTATTTAGTATCACTTTCTTCTAGAAACTTGAAGATACTCTCAATAAGGCAGTTGAATTCTCTTCTCCATTTTCTTTGAAGGAGATCTTTTTTTGAGACAGGCCAATTACATCCGTGAAGAACTACACTTTGTATTAGTTTGCTTCTAGAAGGAAGAATTCGCGGACAGTCAAACAGCAGATGATCTACAGTCTGTTGTGAATTTGAACTGCAAGAACAGTTTGGGCTTTCGATAATATGAAATCTGTTTAGATAAGCTCCAAACCTACCATGTCCCGTTAAAAGCTGAGTTGCTCTGTAGGTTAAGAAGGTATCATCCAGAACAGTCCTGTCTTGTACAGTGGGAAAGAATTCTCTAGTTAGAGCACCTTTGTTACTCAATTGCCACTGCCTGTTCCATTCTAACATACTTGCGTGCTTCACTCTCCTTTTCAACAACGATACAGGCAGCAACTCATAACTCTCAGCAAGCTCTTCCCTACTTGAAGCCTCCTTTGCCAAGAAATCGGCCATTTCATTTCCTTCCAAGCCTTTATGTGCCTTCACCCATCTAAATCTCACTATATGTCTGAATTGATTGATTTTTCTTATGTGGCTTCTTATTTTTTCCACTAGAGGGAAATGGTAATTATTATTTTTGATACAATCAATGGTCACTCTGGAATCAGTGCTTACTAAAAATTCGTCTGCTAATTGATTGCCTCCATTCTAAAGCCTTTAGGACAGCAAGTTGCTCAGCTTGATTGTTTGAGCAATTCCCATTCAGTCTGTATTGCTTATGAATTATTTGTTCTCCTTTCAGGTATACGACAAATGCGGAACCGACTTTTAGATTGTTCTTGCTTCCATCGGTATATATTTCACATTCCAGATTGTTAGAAGTTTGAGATTCGGGGAAATCAGCAACTTCAGCTGGATGTACCCAGGATTTGAAGTGAATTGGTCGCTCATAATCTATTGGGTTAATACCCTCATAGAATATGCCATACCTAAGAGCAGATACTTTCATCAATTCATCGGCTTTTAGAAGAATAGGTGTGATATTGGCCACAATGCAAGCTGCTTCGTATGAGATCGCGGTAACCTCGTGCGATTCTAATCGCCATAGTTCTTTGAACCCTTTTCATTTTGTCTCTATTATGTTGACGTTCCAGCCCTTCTACCCAAACTGGAATGCCATAGAGCAGCATGGGAAGGAATGGCTCCCTCATAGATGGTCCTAAGTGCTTTTTGGTCTAAGCCCCAGTGTACTTTGGCGATCCTTGATAAGCTATTTACCATTTGCATGCATTTCTGAGTTACATATTCTATATGTGCATTCCAAGACATCCGTGAGTCGAAGATTATACCGAGGTATTTCAATTCATTCACCACTTCTAGCCGCTTTCCTCTAAAAAATAGTTTGACTTCATCAGGGTTACCTTTTCTCTTCCTGGAAAAATGCATTACTTTACACTTGCTTGGATTGAAGCGAACCTTGTTCAGATATTTATTAATTTCCGATAAAATTTTATTTCCAGTGGCTTCTAGTTCTAATACATCTTTAGCAGCTATTATCACCAAGAAATCGTCGGCAAATGCTAAACTTCTGGTATGGTTTGGTAATTTAATTTTTAGCAAACTGTCGAACATGATATTCCAAAAGCCAGGGCACAACACGACCCCTGGGGACAACCTTTAGATGAACCTTTGATGACCCGGCAGCTTTCAGTTTTCAATGTGCCCAGCCGATCTGAAAAATAACTTTTTGCTAAGTTGTATAGGTCAAATTCTTTTAGATTATTTAAAATTGAAGGCCACCAAGCGGTATCAAATGCTCCCTCGACATCCATTGAAAGTAATAAAATTTGCCATTTCATATGGAAATATTCCATAATAAAGTTTTTAATAACAATTAAAGCATCAAGTGTACCCTTTTGTGAAGTAAAGCCGTATTGATTCTCGCTTAAAAGATTTCTATGAGGCAAATAATTCGAAATCCTGTTTATTAACAACTTTTCTAAAAGCTTTCCAGCAACTGGCAATAGACTTATTGGTCGGTATTTTGAAGCATCCAGTAGATGTGATTTTCCTGGCTTTTCGATCAGAATTATATTGCATTTTTTCCACAATTTAGGAAAACAGCCTCTAAACAAACATTCATTGTATAATGCCGTAAATAATTAGGGAAAAAATCGCACACTTTAATTAGTATTTCGCTTGTTAGTCCGTCTTCACCTGGAGTTTTCTTCGGATTTATGTTTGATAATGTGGTCCGTATTTCTTGGAGCGTAAAGGGTTTATCATCTGCAGATAGATTGCTGCAGTCTTCAGTTCTTTGTCTAATAGCTTTGTGGATGTCATTATCGTCATCTAACGAGTCTACAGGAACAAATTTGTCAATTAGCAACTGAAGGGTTTCCTGCAAGTTTAATGTAAACTTCCCTACATCCACTTGTAGAGTTGAAAGATTAATTGGGCTTCTGATCTTACCAACAACTGTTTTATATGCTATATTCCAAGGATCTCCTCTTGCAGTATCGCCGCAAAACTTTTTCCAGGAGTTTAATTTTGAAGAGGTTATGAGATCTTCATATACGTTTTTTGATGCATAATATTCCTGTCGTCTATTTGCTCTCAGTGCTTCGCACTTACAAGTTCGTTGATACAATCTTCTCTTAGCATTCACAAGTTTCCTTTGTCTACTCAACTCCTCATTCCACCAGCTAACTGTCTTCCCTTTGAATTTTGGAAAAGTTTTCTTAAATGTCGGTATAGACTTTTTACATGAAGCTTGTACATGGTGAAATAGCATTTCAACCGTCTCCTCGAAATTTCGATCACCACGCAGTTTTTCCGCCAAAATTTCGTCCAGTACTGAGCCCAGTGCAGAATTATTTTCAGGAACATTTATTTCAACAAGTGACTGTAGATTTTTTACCAAATTTTGTTCAAAATTAGGCCAGTCTGCTTTTCTGGTATTATATCTGTGGTTTGTAGATGATGATCCTAAGTTATTGGTGGAAAGTAAATTTGGCTTTATTGAAAATGTTATTGAGCTGTGGTCAGATAAATTTTCTTCTGGCGAATTTTGCCAATCAGTCACATAAGGTAACATCGAGTAGGAAACAACTGTAACATCCATTTTACTTGCACCCCTTGCTGTTTTATAAGTTGGTAGGTTATCATCCTTATTTATAATTAATAGTGATTTAAGTGCTAAAAATTCTTCTAATAGTCTACCTCTATTATTGGTAATACGATCAAACCATGTTACCGACCTAGAGTTGCTATCCATACAAAGTATTACTTTTTTTCCACTATCATTCACAACAGCTTCCAAAAACTGAAAATCTTCTTCTATATTCTTTCTGATGTCTAAGTAAACACTACAAGCATAGAACACTATCCCTTTGAAATGTACTTCGACAGTAATTACATCTTCATAAGAATATTGAGTGTTTAGAATTACGTCTAGAGAGTTATTAGTTGCTATAACAGCCGCTCTCTTGCGTTTGTCACCTAACTGAAAGATTCTGTAATTATTCGGGAAACCTGCAACTTTATTTTTAATAGTATAAGGTTCTTGTACTAGTGCTAAATCTATTTGTTTTAACTTAATAAAATGGCAAAATAGATCAGTAGCTTTGCGGGACTTTCTTAAATTGACTTGGACACAGTTAATCTTGATAAAATCAGATAGTTTTATACCAATATTATTACGATCCATAATCAATATTGTCTCTTCTCCTATTCAAAGCCGCAATATACAAAGGACAGTCCCTACTTAAAGCTGCATGGCAGTTATTCAATTTACGTACACCTTTATTGAATTTATTAAAGTTGGTACAATTAGCACATTTGTAATTTTCTTTATTGATCGTACATTCTTTAAGGTTGTGATTCCCTGTGCATAAAGGACATATAATTTCTGTAGTACATGATTTTGCTGTGTGATTAAATTTATTGCAGTTGAAACATCGCAAAATTGATAAATAATCATCACAACGGCAAACATTCCAAAGTATTTTCATTTTTTTTTTTTCAGAAAATATTTCCTTAACAAAGGAGATACTTCAATTATAAGGCTTCGAGAGTTTAATTTATTATATTTACGAATTCCTAATGATTTAACGTACTCTGTGTACGTGAGTGTTGATTGGTTTACATAGGGGGTGAGGAAAATCGTTGTAGCATTTTCAAGAAAATCGCGAAAAAATGATACGAACTGTTAGTTAGGTAATACATCTAGCTGATGAATTTCGACTGACAACACTTTGTATTAAATTTCTTGTAGCCAGCCTGTCTTGAGGATATCTTGGTAATTAGGTGCAATAGCAGATTTGACTAAGGTACAATTTTAAAAAAATCTTGTGAATTAGAATTTGAGGATAAAATAATATAATTTCACGTCAGATGGGAGAGACAGAGAGTGAGAGATGTTGTATTAGTCAAAAAATGATGATAAAGAACTGTGACATTTCTGTCGGGTCGAGTGAGACGAGAGAGTATAGATGGAATAGAGAAGTGTATATAGGGCACAGGAGCTTTTTAAGTTGGCGGGTTTATGTGTGTGAGTATGTGTATTTGTCGGGGATATTTTAGAAAAATATAAGCTAGGCCCATCATGTTTTTTAGTGGAGGGGGTCTCAGAAGCCCGGGGACACAGCCAGTGAACGCTATCTGGTGTTTGTGAGTGCAGCTTATATAGCTTTAGAAAGCTATATCCTAGCTGTTTTCTTGTAGTGCTATATTCTAGCTGGAAAGTGAGTGTACCGCCACCGCCTCCGCCAGGGTAGTTGTGATGGGAAGTAATATTCTAGATCCAAACCACGTATACAATAACTCAACCCTTTCCGTGTCACTTGTAAGAGTACTCTCTCTCACAGACATATACAGGACCTATACAGACTTACAGAGTAAGAGACATACTCATATCACGACTACAAGGCAAGTAAAGAAGGGTTGTTGTAACAGAGGAAGAGTGGAGTAGGGGAGACAGAAGAGAGCTAGTGCAGTTCCTCACGGTGGCGCGCCATGGAGCAACTCACAGAATGTCTCTTACCAAGTCCCCTCCCCCAGAACTCATTTTATATATATATATATATAAAATAGCACACAAAAAAGTACCCTCTAGTTTTCCATGGACCTTAGTATCGCCCAATTCACCAAGAAATATTGTAACATAGTACAATATTTCTCTATTGGAGCCACTTTTTGGGAAGTTGCTATTCTGTTCAAACCGACCAACTTCAATATGATTGCCTTTGCCCAAGGAAGTGGAATGGAACAAGAATTTTTCCAAACTTCAATATGCCTTAGTTAAGGCTAATAAACTTGGGAGAATATGCGGTGCTCTTGCTTCTCCTCTATTAAGAGCCGCATATAAACGCTCTTTTCCAGTTCATATTTAAAGTTGTTTTACGATAGAATTTTTAGCAACATGAATATCAAGTCATATCGATATATAATAAACAGACGTGTTGATCGATTATAACTGTATAGTAGCAAACTTTAAACATATTATAAGGAAAAGTCTGAGACTAGTTATGATGCCTAGTGCTAATACCCAATAATACATCTCTTCTCACCATCAATTTATTTCTATTCTTGTAACTTTCTCGGGAAATTGTTGCAATACTAGTTGTGACGTAATAAGTACTGCTCGTTACAACATTATCAAGCTTGTACAATCTCAACATATATTCAATTATTTATTCATAAAATAAAAAAAAGTCGGCCTAGTGAATATTGAAATCATTGCACTCTAGTGGTTAAGGGGGAAGTGAGACGGCCAGAAATGCTTACATTACAAAGTTTATTTTTTACTGGAGTTAGGTTAGGTGTCTATGACAAGAAGAATAGGCAACATGTGCTAATACTTTGTTTATTTCTCTTTCTTGTACTAGATGAAACAACGGACATCAACCGCTCAGCTGGATACTTTCATTAGAGATGTGGATAATCAAATGAATGTAACGGAGGAATTCCTCGTTCAAGTTTGCAACATATAACCACCGGAAGAAAGATATAAAAGAAGTTATCATAACTTTCGCGCATGTTCATCAGAAAAATCGGCAGATTCAAGAATTTCTCGCGACTCGGTCGTGGAAACTGCTTATTAAGATTTTTGTAATTTTGGATTTTGGAGGATATTCGGATTTTTATGTTCGAAAGTAGCAATAATATATCTGAATTTTACGATGATCAATGGCTATTAGATATAGTTGTTCATTTGTATTTTATATAAATAAAAAAATAAATTAGGTGTGAAACACTCGCACCACTTTTCTTATTGTAGTTTACACAGATTTAAGTGATCAATTTTCTTCAAACTATAATTTTTACTATTATTATTATTATCCTAGCTCGGGTGGGCCATATCCCGGCACCGCAGCCAACAGAGGCTTATTGTGCCACCCCCGATAGTTCCTAGTAGACAAACCCTCCCTCCTTAAGGAGTTTAAGTGCCTTCACCACCAGGTCGTTTTGAGCCACCATCTCCTCAGATCGCAAAGTACCAAAGGTTTCATACCTCAATCTGATTATTGCCACGCAATCGAACAACAGGTGGGAGGCCGTTACCTCCTCTTCCTGACATAGTCTGCACAAGGGTTCCGCTCGAATGAGTCCTACCCTGTACAGATGTTTCCTGAACCTGCCATGACCCGTAAACAGTCCCGTCACCAGACAAATCTGGCTCCTACTCAGACCAAGGGTCATTCGGGTTCTTCGTTTACACAGTCCTGGCATCATCCTTTTACTGTGTATAGCACCCGGGCTTCTCCTCCAGAGCTCTTCATGCTTACTGCGACCCCACTCTCTAATCGCTGCACGAATTGCTCCGCCAGTTATTCCCAGGACCGGCTCTGGACCAATGAACGGAGTGTTAGCCCCGTTCCTGGCCAGTTGATCAGCTGTCTCATTACCCTCAACCCCTGCATGTCCAGGCACCCACAACAGCTGTACCTTATTGTGCCTGGAGAGTCTCGACAATGCCTCTCGACATTCCTTCACCAGGGATGAGGTAGTTCTGTGAGCTTCTAAGGCTTTCAGTGCAGCCTGACTGTCCGAGCAAATGCGTATGACCTTGCCCCTTGGGGCTCTACGCAGATTCTCCTCGGCACAGACCTTAATAGCAAACACTTCAGCCTGGAATATAGTGGAATACCTGCCCAACGGCCTCTCAATGAGTACCTCTGGGCTCATTCCGTATACTCCCGCTCCAGTCCTGCACTCTGTCCTAGAGCCATCTGTAAACCACAGAGGCCCTGTCCGGTAGCGTTTTTCCCACCCCTTGGACCATTCCGCCCTAGAACCTAGGAACACCCGAAATGGAGCCTCGAAGTTGTATGTTGGACAAATGCTATCCTGGGCCATGTCTGTCACAGGGCCTGGGTTGACCTTTAGCAATATGTCCAGATGTTTGGCTAAGGAGCCGCACTGCCTCCAAAGACCATTTTTGCGCAATCTATGTGCACTGGCCCTTGCCTCCGCTTGCACTAACAAGTGCAGCGGTGCCAAGCCCAGCAGCACTTCCAGCGCAGATGTCGGAGCACTTTTAATAATTTTTACTAAATGTTTGCTTAAGTACCTACTAAAAATTAACTTAATAAAATGACTTTTTGAAGAAACCATACACACACTCCCACTCGCCCAAAAATTCTTTAAATAAGCTTTCTCTTTGGGAAAAGTGTCAAATAAAAATGATGGATCTAGAGTAGCAAATTTTATGAAATCCATCCTGTGCTTTTATGGATAATATCGTAGAAAAAAGAATTAACTTCAGCTAAAACGCACTTCCGGTCAACCGATTCTTTTCAAACTCATAGTTTTGGCAACATATTTAGTTCTAATTAATATTATTTAGTTCATAGAATTGTATAATAAACTAAAATAGCACTTAGAGGAAAACATAACCCTGCCTTTCTCCCGGAAACCCACCTTAAATGAATTTTTCCGGAGAAATGTTTCAAATAAAAGTCTAGCTCTTAAGACTCCAAGAAGAACACTGATGAAATGCTAGTCCATTTCCCTGAAAACCAATACAGAACTTTTGCTTGAAAACACATGCTTGTGTACAAGACCAAACATACAGCTTTCGGTGAAAAGTCAGTTTCGAAAATCTTACCGCATCACTTCCTCTTACTGCAAAGCATTCTTTAAACAAACTTAAGAAAAGTATTAGAAATAATTTTTTCACGAATGAATGTAAAAGCCTTAAAAAAGAAGCACATAGTAGCTCTCAAAGAGAGTGAACAAATGAGAGTATGAAAGAGAAAACAGTTGGGAGAAAAAATATGAAATGGCTGTTGGAGTAAAAAATGAACATCCGGTTGTTTATTTCCTGTACAACAACAACATCGGCAACAAAAAGTAGTAAACATCTCCTGGTACAATATAGTGGAGGCAGTGAATCAGATAATAGACTGAGATAGTGTGTGTGTATGTGAGTGCTGCGTGGCGGCCGAGAAAGGGTGAACCCTTAGATATAACTCAGAATTGAAGAGAACCACATATAAACTTTATACAAGTGCATTTTTTCCTTACTCTTACTCCTACAAGTAGATAGACTCTTACTCCCCCTACTAAGTTACTCCCCCTATTTTGCGATCGTAACACAATTATCAAAAATGAGTTTTCACCGGAAATACAGGTTTTGAAGTGCTGTGAGTTCCAGAAAAAATGTTTTTTTAAAAATTAATCTGTGTAATTAATTAAATAATTAATAATGTTTTATTTTTACCACAAAAGAAATACAAAAATGATTAATATTTACATTAATAGACACTGGACAGTAGTCCCTCTGTCGAGTTGACTAATAACTAATGTATCAAAAACAAAATGACGCTATTTAAACAAATTAACAAAGCAAAAATTTGTTCTTATCGATCTAGTTGTAATTAAATTCACTCACAAAAACGTCCTATATGATGTCGCTTTGTGACAATATTTGTATAAAAGGTTCCAATTTTCACCATTAAGAATGGCTATACAATTATCCAGAGTTAGATTTCTGGATCCAAAACATTCTAAACGATAAGGCGACAAAAATCGGGCAATCACCTAGAAATTGAGCCACACTTTCATAAGTATATAAATTACAAAGTGAGCAATTATAATTAAAGTTTTGTCTCCATGGTTGATAATTGAAGTCCGTCATCTCAGATCCCAATTTGAAGAACAGACTAACTTTGTAAATACTAAATTGGCAAATATATTCCAGATTATGAAGAATGTAAAAGTATACAAATGCCAGACTTCAAGTTTAGTCTCCAAATATAAGGCGTAGTTGGGGGTATTATTTGGGAGGGAAAGTACTCTTTTAATCGCGAAACATTGGAATTTCTCTGATACATCATATTCTTTGTATCCCCATACTGGGCCTTCACACACCCTCCACTTTACGTCAAAATGACATTTTTATTATGGAATTAACTACCCAACGTACGATTAAACCCTAACTTAGCTAACTTTATTTTTTTTCAAAATGACCTTTAAAAGTTACCTGGGGGTTCAAAATTGCACCGAAGTATTTATAGGTTTTAACAATTTCTAAATTCTTTTTCTTAAAACTCCACTTTTCATTGGGCCTTAATTTTGATGTGTGATTTTGAAATATCATAATCTTTGATATGTCTGTATTCACATTCAAACTCCATCGATCACAATAAACCTCTATCATCTATCATTTTCTGCAGAGCGATAGGATATTCGGCCAATATTACCAAAATTAATCTGTGTATGTTGTCTGTGATGTTACCAAGACGGGAATAATAGTTTTAGCTCTCTGCGCTTTTTCCTTTTTGAGTTATTTGTTTATTTCACACACAAGCACGAATACATAGAAATCATTCGCTATAAACAATTTTTTTCGTACACCGAGGATCTCAAAACATATAATTCCGGTGAATACTCAATTTGACACGATCGCAATACTTTCTCTTAATAGGAGTAAGAGAAAGTAAAAATCTTATGGAAACACTGACATGGTATTCCCTTCTAGGTACCGTCGGCCGATCCGATAAGTATTAGGTCAGAAACCGAAAATAAAACTTTCATGAATGAATTTTACAAAAGAAGATAAAAAACATCGGTGCCAACGATTTTTTCTCTACACATTTTGTTTAAGAGATTTTTCTTTTGGAAAACTAATTTTAAAGAGTTCCATGGGAAGAATGACGTAGATTTCCCCAGTAAAGTGTCATTTCTTTATAGTATGGTTCCAACAACTAATACATAAAGTTAATGTGAATTAAATAAGTTATTAAAATTTTGAGTTAGAAAATACTGCTTAGCCGGAATTGCGAATTTCCTGAGCAGCTTTTTTTTCTTTTAGTTTATCGCAATTTTCTTAATAATTCCCCCCTCTCTGGATTTCTTAAAATCATAATCTTACCATACAAACGAAGACCATCATTTTTGTTTGAACTATTTCGTAGTAAGGGAAAGTCATGTGAATGCTTCACACCAGAGTTTTGAAAAAGGTCACTGTATAAAATTATGGTTTTAATTGCTGAATAAAAATTTTATAACTTGAAGTAAAAAAACAAAAATGGTGTGAAAAACTCATGACTTTTTTTATTGCAATTTACCTAGATTTAATTGAGCGATTTCGATTTGAGCAGTATTGATTAAGACAAGAGAGGCGACAGGCAGGCTGGTTTTGGCATCGGCCTACCTACCTTACGACTCGGAGGAGCCACCACCAAGCTGGACATTGGAGCGTTTGGTGGAGTGGTGTGAGAGGGAGAATCTGCCGTTGCTGGTCGGATTCGATGCATAATAATTTGTGGGGAAGCAGCGATACCAACCGGCGTGGGGTGACACTGGCGTTGTTTTTGGTGAGTAGAAACCTTTTTCTTTTAAATAGAGATAAGAAACTACCCTTTATTATTAGGAATAGGGAAGAAGTGATAGATATTACTGCGGCCTTCAGGCAATTTTTGCCCTGGACGACAGGCTGGGGTTATGGATGACTGAACGTTATCCGATCATAGAGCTATTAGAATCACCCTGCGTCTCGAGATGGGTGAGGCGAAGAAATTTCGAAATCCGAGAAGAATTGACTGGGGAAGATTCACCTCGGTCCTGAGGAACGATAGGTTAGGTCCGGGTAGTCCGCTCCTTGAGGGGGAGAACCTGGATCAGAGAGTGGAACACTAGCTCGATTGTTCCAGCTTATTAGATCTCTTGCCCTGAGCACAAAGTACTGCATAGGAAGGTCCAGTGGTGGACTGCTCGTCTACGGCCTTAAATAGACAGATGAGGCGGCTAAGGAGGAAGGCTAGGGGGAGTAATGCGGAGGAGGACTGGGAAAGATTTATTCAGATTAAGCATAAGGAGAACGAAGAGGGACTCTTGGAGGACTTTCTGTGAAACCCTGGAGAGGGAACAGGAAGTCAACCGGGTCTTCAGGCTCTTGGAGAGATGTCATTGGACAGTATAAGGAAGCCTGATGGACAGATCACCTGCAGCCATAGAGAGGTCTTACAGGTGATGCTGGATAGACACTTACCAGATAATGAGGAATATGTTGGAGAGTGCGCGGGCCCCTTATCCGACGTACAAGAGAACATTTACGGGGTAATGAGTTGGCCAGCAAAGTGGTCACTTTAAGGAGGGCGAGCTGGGTATTCGCTTCTTTTAGTAAATTCAAGACGCCGGGTATGGATGGTCTGTACCCGATGCTGATTCAGGAAAGTTGGAACATGTTCGACAGCACATGGTTAGGAATAATGAAGGATAACCTAAGTTCGGGCTATACACCTCGGGATTGGAGAGTTAGTAGGGTCGCGTTCATTCCCAAACCTGGGAAGTTGGGCTACTTAGACCCTAAGGCTTACAGGCCAATCAGCCTTGCATGTTTAAAGGTCTAGAGAGGCTGGTGGACCTGTTCTTAATGGAGGACTGAGACATGAAGGGTACCTTTCATGGGAACCAGCATGCCTATTTGGCACGAAGATCAACGGAGACTGCACTCCATAATTTGGTAGGGAGAATTGAACGTACCTCTTCACCCTCCGCCAAAAAGTTCAAAACCACAATTTCAGCCAAGAAAATCATGGCATCCGTGTTTTGGGACTGTCAAGGCATAATTTTAATTGAATATATGCCTCAAGGGGAGACCATCAACTCTGCAAGATACTGTGAGGCCCTAAAAAAATTGCGGAGGGCGATTCAGAACAAAAGGAGAGGCATGCTGACAAAGGGAGTCTGCCTGTTGCACGACAATGCCAGACCACACACGGCCAACGTCACACGGCTTGCCTCGTTTAAATGGGATGTCCTGAACCATCCCGCGCATTCCCCTGACCTACACCTTCAGATTACTATTCTTTACTCCCTGAAGCTGCACATGGGTGGAAAAAGCTTTTCAACCGACGAGGAGGTGAAGGGGAGGTGGAGAAGTGGACGAAGGGGTTGGTGGGAAACTACTTCGAGGAAGGCATCAAAAAATTAATACGCCGGTTCACCACCTGCATTGAGAGGAATGGTGACTATGTCGAAAAATAGCTTACAATGTACTAATGTAACCAGGTAGTTTGTTTGTTCAAATAAAAATTTTTGTAACCTACAAAAATTCAGTACACTTACGTTGTAGTCAAAAGAGTACGCGATGGGATGCTTCTTCGACATTGAGGGGGCGTTCGACGGCGTGGCTCATGAGAGAATAATAAATCCAATAAATAAGGATGCTATTGGAGGAGAGGGGAGTGGATGGGAGCCTTGTTAGAAGGATAGTTAACCCCCTGACCACGAGAATTGTTTATTCTCGGTTGGGAGTTGTGGAGAAGGGTGAAAGCTAGAAGGGGTTTTCCTCAAGGAGTGAGCTTGTCTCCCCACTTATTGTGTCTCATCGTTGATGAGCTCCTCTGGGAGATGAAATGCAGGGGATTCTATCTGCAGATGCACTCTGATGATGGGGTGATCTTTATCACAGGGAAGCATCTGAGTGTGGTGAGCGACCTGATGCAGTCTTAGGTGGAGCAGTGGTGAAGAAAGTATGGCCTGTCCGTCAATCCGGGCAAAAGCTCTTTAGTTCTATTCACTAGGAAGAGGAAACTGGAAGGGCTTAGAAGACCTAGACTCTTCGGTAAGGAACTGCAATTTTGCAGTGAGGTCAAATATCTAGCGATCCTGATCAACAACAAGTTGAATTGGCGGACTCACATTGAGCATGTTTGTGAGAAGGGACAGAAAGTTTCTGGCAGTACGAAAGACTAGCGGGCAAGACCTGGGGAGTTAATCCACGAGGCCTTCATTGGATTTATGAATAGTTGGTGAAGCCAAGGATACTCTATGACGCAGTGGCATGGTGGACGGACTGCTTGGTAGGGAGGAATAGCAAGAAGCTGCAAGGAGTGCATCGCACTGCCTGTTTGGCTATCACAGGTGCGACAGAACGACACCGACGGTGGCACTGGAGATGTTGCTGCGGTTAACCCCTCTTAGTATATGGTTGTGGGTGAAGCGATGAAGTGTTATCTCAGAATGAAGTGTAAGGGAGAATGGGTGAGAACCTTCCGGGGGATCACACTAGGATTGAGGATGAGATTTGGCGAGCAAACCAATTTCTGTTATCTAAAAACGATGAGACGAGCAAGAAATGGGGATTTGAGAGGGATTACGTGATTAGTATTGGCAGTCCAGGGGATAACACCCTTACGAGGCTAATGGAGGCGGGTAAGGGCATTATTCGCTGCTAATCAGATGGCTCTAGGCAGGAGGGAACTGGCCTGTCAGGAGCGGGAGCATGGTTGCAGGAGTTGGACAGGGGGAGTTCGGAGGCCTTGGGTGGTATGACCAATGTTTTTCAGTCCCAGGTGGTGGGTATTATCGAATGGTGCCGCCTTGTGGGGGAGTGGCAGGGAGAGATTAAAGAGGTGCGGATATTCTCTGACCGTCGGCCGCACTGAGGACTTTGAGCAAGCCGTGTTGGATCTCGAAATTAGTGGGAGAATGTAGAAGAAAGCTTAACGCCTTAGCTCGGAGGGGTGATGCGCGACTCTATTGTATCCGGACATGCGGGAATAGAGGGCAATGAGAGGGCGGATCAGCTGGCTCGGGAGGGATCCTCATTACCTTTCTGTGGTCCCGAACCAGCCCGTGCAGTCACTAAGAGGTTCTGTGATAAACAGATTAGACTTTGGGAGACGAGAGTCTTGAAGAAACGCTGGGGGAACACGCAGGGATGCCTCCAGGCCAAAAGATTTATAAAAGGAATCAGGCAGGAGGTTTTGGATTACCTCCGGTCCCTTAGTAGGATCTTGGTGGGTGTAGTGTCTGGAAACACTTGGGTGTTTAGTCACTTGCATAATATAGGGAGGACGTCTAGTCCCATTTATCAGAACTGCGACGGTGGAGTCAGAGAAACGGTGTACCATACTATTGTCAGTGTCCCCGTTTCGCTGGTACTAGGTTTCGTGTATTTGGGAGGATATCACTCTTTCGGGGTTGATGGGTTGAGTTGGAGGTGAAGGATGCCCTGGGATATTGTAAATTGACCGGTAGGTTACCGGGGGAGATCATTTAAGTGGTTGAATTGGGGGTTACGGGGGGATAAAAGCCATGTAGGCTTAGGTTCCATGCCATTAGGCACCCGGTTTAATAATAATAATAATAATAAATGGGTATAACCTAGTTAATAATTTCACTTACTTCCAATTGTACAAGGGTGCTTCCGAAATATAATTAGACAAAATACTTCTTCAAATTTGGAATTTCGGCAACACATTAGATTCATATTAATATTACATCGACGAAAGAATCGTATAATTTATCAAAATGACACTTTAGAGGAAAACGAAAACGTCACTCCTACCCTGGAACACCCCTTACATAAATTTTAAGTTGTAGCTCTATTTACTACTTTCAATATACCAAATTTAAAGAAAATTGTTGCAGTTGTTATTCAGAAAATCATAAAAAAACAGACTGTTCATTGAAGTGGTACTTTTGGACTACCTATTTTGACCAAACCCTTTATTGACCCTGTGTGGACCCAGACACATACACAATGTAAAAAAACTTTTCTTTTTACTCAGGGGTACCTCAAATCGTATATTTCCAATGAAAACTCAATTTCGAATATTTGATACGATCACAAAACTTCCTCTTACCAGCAGTAAAAGAAAATTTAAAAATAAAATAAATAAAAAAATAAAAAACGGAAAATGAAAGCCGTTAAATAAAACTAATACCTGTCTGCCAGTTGGGTGTGAAGGAATACTGGACCAGAGTTGAAATTGCCAATCAGATATAAATTACATGACCAGCAGTCATGTCCCTGACCCAATGCTGATGGGCAAAAGTTCAAAGTTTGTTTATATGTGTGTCTGTCTGTTTGGGTGGGTCGGTGTTTTTTCTCCAAATTAAAACATTTCCTATCCAGGATTATATTTTTCTCTAACATCCTCTATTTTGTTTTTTTTTTTTTCACTCACCTTTTTTTTAAACATTTTGTTTCCTTTATTTACAAGTTATATGTAAGTTTTCGAAACTATATTTTCTTGGAAATATACACTTTGGAATGCTCAGAGTCTGAAAAAGTGTTTAAAAAAAAAAGTATATAAGAGATCCCATGTACCTGATATATCCCAAATATGCGGAACTTCCTATTGACACTGACCTATGTAGTGGTACCCCATTTCCTTGGCACCGCCATCACAGTTCTGACACAGAGGACTAGATGTCCTGCTTGTTTTGTGCAAATGACTAGTAATGTACCACGACTCTCAATCATATCCTACTCAGGAAGAGAAAATACTTCAACTCTTCTACCTTATACTTATTATAGAGCTCTTAGCTGAAGACAACCTCCGCTTCTCTCCAGTGCTTGTGATCAGATATTTTATTCAGTAGCCTCAAAATTATTGACTATATTATATTATTTTAATTTACATTTGCATCTGACTTTCCATACTATGTGTATATTACATTGAGGGAAAAATAAATAAATAATATAGCATCGTTTAGGTTTCCGTGGTCATATTTTACGAAAAACACTTGAATTTTCGGGTTGGGGGACCGCGTCCGAGGTTTGCTAGAAACCGAAATTTCGCCCATATTGCAATGAGCCTCTTCTGAGTCGTTACACCTTGAAAGCTAATGGAGCAATGAACCTTGGTAAAGAAGGGGCGTCCTGTCTATTTTGTGTAAATGATTGGCTACCACGCGTGACCAGTCAATACACCTACTAGGATTTTCAATTGTATCCTGCTCAGGGAGAAGATTGTCTTCCTGTTGCAGGCTTGCGATCACAGAATTGTAATTTGGATTCTACCTTAGCCAGCTCAGCCATCCTCACATTGCCCTTTATATCCGCATTTTCGGGTTCCCAGTATACCTCTACCCTGCACTTCTGAGCAAGGCCATTAAGTTTTCTCCTACATTCACCACTATCTTAGAGCTCCACCACGGATATTACTTCTCCCTTCCACTCTTCCACAATGCAGCAACATTCAATGATACCAATGATCTCAGCTGGAAAACAGTGGTCATACTCCGTAAAGTCACAGATCTTCTTTTGTTTAACCCCATATCTTTCTTTGTTTAACACTAAGCTCCTGCTCCAGACTGACCGGTTTCATTGAGCCATCAGGGACACAACTAATTTCAATGTCGTTACATTTCTCCATTAGGTCTTTGATGGTGTCTTGTTCCACTTGTTACTCGTCTCGTCAATTTTGGTGAGAAGAAATTGTCACTTGTCTCAACTTGCCCTCAATCTTAGTATGACCTTCCATAAAAGTTCTTAACTTCTCTCCTTTGCTTCTCATCCTAATGTAATGTAAATTTCATGTGGTTTCATTCCCTCAAAAATCATCACTGAAACTATTGTTTCAAAGTACAGTTTTTTGAGATCATAACATTGTTGACTGAGTAATGGAAGTTAAGTAAATTGAAACACAGCTAAACTGTATACAGTATGCCAACCTAGAGTACTAAAAGTATCGGACTTTCTTGTATACGAGTAGATATTCTTCGCTTTATGATTCTTTCACTCTTTACTTACTGAATGACTCTCGTATAGGCAGTCATTTACGTACATTATTACATTTTACATTAGGGTCAATTAATAATATTTATATGTGAAAGGACTTCTTCCCTATTATTTTAGATATATATATGTGGACATAAAACCAAATATTTGTATAAAAAACAAAATATAAAACAAAGCTTCACCGTATACAATGTCATTTATTTCACTTTTCAACTGGTATTGGGAGAAAAATACAAAACAAGACAGGTGTCAGGTAGTAAGCAAGAGAACAATGTAAATCCAATATCAAATAACATTTCCAATAGCTGAGAGAAGGTTTCTGATTGAAGTATATATTTGTATGTATGTGGGTGATGTGGATTGGTCATTGGAATTTCCGTTTTTTACTTTCTCTTGTAGCAAAAATTTGGTGTGAAACATTCACACACTTCCTCTTACCTTAAATAATCCAATTTATTCAACAAATTTTCATTAAAATTGCAACGTTACAATATTTAGTTGGGATGACTTTTAAAACGGTGGGGATTTTACTTTGTATACCTGAGCAGCCTTTTGTGGAGCGCTCTATGATAAACTAAGAAAGCTTATGCAAATTTAAATTTAGATTAACTGACAGACCTCCATAACCCCCTAAATCAATTTTTTAGATAAATGTTACTAAACATTCCAAGATCAAAGTTATAAATCTCCAAACAACTCAAAAACCTTCTCTGTAAAATTCTCTCATTGCCCTTTATATCCGGTTAACCGATATTTTCAAATTTGAAATTCTATCAATGCTTCTAATGTGTAGTATTATTATTTAGGTGGTAGAACTATATTACATTGAAGTTGTACTTTAGAGGAAAGCATGGCGCTATTGTTTAATGAAAATATTGAAACTGTTTTTGACAAAACAACGAAAAATTGAAAAAAAAAAACAAACAAAAAAACAAAGTAAGTAACACTTCGGGTTGACAGATTTTGCCCGAAATGCAAGCAAATCGTCTGATGCGATGTAGTGCCTAAACGAAATATCAAGTTTGAACTTCGTGCTATTCTTCGTTTTGGAATTTAAAACACACACAATACACACACACACGCATACAGACCACTCTCTAAAAACATTTTTCCGTTTTCAGGTACCTCCGAAACATGCATTTCATTCATATTTACTTCAGAAACTCTGAAATCGAAAATAAATATTTTGCAATTTTCATAATGTCTGAATAATTTTCTCGATAGAAGTAATTTGACTTACACTCCTTTAGGAAATCTTATCGTTCCTGCGGGT
The DNA here is from genome assembly GCA_011037195.1 of Triatoma infestans. Taxonomy (NCBI): domain Eukaryota; kingdom Metazoa; phylum Arthropoda; class Insecta; order Hemiptera; family Reduviidae; genus Triatoma; species Triatoma infestans. The sequence continues at coordinate 78,309 of JAAEAF010002749.1, read as the reverse complement.
ATCTAAATGTAACAATAGGAACAGCATTTGTGTTGATATGCTTACTACTCATGCCGACGTACACATGGGAACCTGCAGAGGTAGTTCATGTAATGTATACAACTATTTGGATGAGCGAATCCTCGCAAAGGGTCTCTCTCAAATTTTTGTTCAAATTTAGTTACTTCCATCGCACCAGACGCGAAAATTTTGAGCAACATCCATCAACCGGAAATCCGATGATGTTCTTTAAACTATCTACATACATATTTATTTAAATGTGCCTATCACTTTTATTTAAACATTTTCCCGGAAAAACTGATGATGGAAGGATTCTGAGAAGAGTTAGCAGTTACATCAAGATTTAAGCTGGTGCTACAAGGTTGGCCAGAGGGCGCTGCCAAAGAAGTCACACTCAGGTGTACATGATAAACCCCTATTGTCTTTTTCAATTTATGGCAAGCCCATGTAAACGTATGTAAACATTATTATTTTAATGAAAATTTGTTAATTAAACTGTGATATTTGCAATAAATGAAAGTAGAGCGTAATAGTTTCAGACCAGATATTCTTACAGTCATGTTATTTGTAGATAAAATTAGATGAAAATATTACCCTGTGGTTGGTCATCGTTTCACTTAAGAGATACGATACACCTAATAATACCTAGTGGTTTGAATAATAATCTTTGCATTCACCGTTTTTCTAAGAATCGTTTCTCATCCTCTGTGGCGTCTACACGTTTACACATTTATTTTCGGTTTTCATTTTCTGAAATCTGACACAATCACAATTTTTCCTACATACAGCAGTACAAGAAAGCGTTAACACCAGCCCAGTCATCATTTATAAAAGGGAAACGATGGGAGTGAATAATAACAAAAGCCAACACACACAGAAATATATTCCAGTTTAATCTGTGTAGTGGTGGTGTGGAATTCTGTCAGAAGTCGCCCTCTAATGGCCAGCTTTAAAGCCTGGAATGTTGTAAACAACTAACCGCCCCACTAAAGTGCTCCGATGTTTAGTCCACTTAAAACCAAAACCAAACCAAACAATCCGGAATACCAACTACTTTAAGAAGTTAACTACTCCTTGTCCACAATATTCCAGTGATGTAAATCACGACCTGCAAAGTGTACTATAAAAAAAAAAAAAAAAATCTAGTGTGAAACACTCACACGACTTTCCCGTACTACAGTTTACAGAATTCTAATTGACAAATTTCTTCAAACTTATAATCTGTACTAATTATATGCTTATCACCAATTTTATATCAAAATAAAATGTCTTAAATACTTAAGAAAGTGCCTTTTTTAAGGAAACCATACAATCCCCATCCCCCAAAACTTCTTCTGCGATAAAAGTTCTCAACAAAAGTGATAGGTCTCGGTATTCATAATCAGTGTAACAAATTTAATGTGTTCCGCCGGTAAGGGTAAAATCGTAAAAAATTGAAATAACTTCAGTAAAAACGCACTTCTGATAATCTGATTTTCTTTTTTTTTCTAACATCAGCAATAGAAAGTGTGAATATCTGATATGGAATACTCACACAACTTTCTTTTACTGCAGTTATTTTTTAATTGAGAAATTTTCTTGATTGAGAAAAATAGCAAGGCTTATTTTATGTCTAGTTGGGTGGATCCTACATATAAATAAATGAACGTGTGGGGAGGATTACAATTGTTTACTGATGGGCTCTCTATCTTAAACTTTTTAGCAAAATGTTTGTAACTGTTTATTGAATCACGTAATATTAATTTTTCTTCTTTTTTTTTCAGTAAAGTGTTTCACATAAAAGTGATACCTTAAAATCTAAGGCAGGTAAGCATTCTTAGTTTAAAGGACATTGATAGTGCCGAAAAAAATTCCAGGAAATTCAAAAACACATTGAAGCAGCCATAACTTCCGGTTAATTGATTTTTTGTAAAATTGGAATCCTAACAATGCCTTTAGTATGAACTAATATTATACAGATGGTAGTACCATAATTGAGACCACTTTGGAGGAAGCTTAATGTTGCAGCTCCCGCGAAAGCCTACAAAAATCAATGTTGCAAATAAAAGTGTTGGATATTTATGAAGGCAAATAGTCTATGAAGTTTACTGAAAATCGTTGGAGCAGTTTACAAGAAAACTTCGAAAACCTAAAAATCATCTATAAAGTCACACATTCGGGTATGGTAGATTTTGACTGAAACCTTCGTTGTCAGATGCAGTGGTGTTATTTAAGCGGAATTTAAATTTTAGCTCTTGATGTTTGTGTGTGCGAGAGAGAGAGTAAGAGAGAAGAGAAACTATTCGCAAAAAAATGTTTTCCATCTATAAACATGTATTTCCGGTGAAAACATTTCAATATCAAAAGTTTGACCCAGTCAAATTTTGACCAGTCAAAAGTTTGACCCAGTTTTACTTCCTGTTAAAGATTTTTAGAGGGTATCTGATAGTCAGGCTTAATTTCAAACTGCTATTAGAAGTTTTGCTGAGACTGACAGAGGTTGAGATTTGCAGTGTGCTAAGATTCTAATAAAAATCTGAGATTCTCAATGATTCGCTCTAAACTTAACAAACTACATACACAAGTCTATTTTAGGCTTATCACTTTTATTTTGACACCTTTTTCCTAAATCTATTTTATGAAGTTTTCTATTTTACGGTGGTCCAGAAAGTCTGTCCTCTATTGCGCTATTTCGAAACACTGTTGGGTTCTTTATTTATATTCACCATATTTTAATGCTTATATTTAATGCTATTACAATTTATTAAACATACAAGTACTGTTTATGTTTAACATATTTATATTATAATGTATTATAAAATTTAATTATAGTCATGTAACTTTGTTTTATATATATTATATAGATATGTGTGTGTGTGTGTATGGAATTAGAAATACAGTAAGTATTACGTATACATAATACACTACGAATCAGTAATACTATTAATTAGTTAGCTTTACTAACTCATGTTTTAATCAGCATGAGTAGCCATTAACATAAAACCATAACCATAGCATATACATTTATGTGATGTACGTAAAACGACTACTAGTAAACATCCCTTTGCCATAATTATATTGAAAATTTTGAATGTTTTAATTGCATGTTATTAACTTTGTAGACTACCAGATAATGCTGGGGTGCTTTCCTGGTGTGATGTAGGACTGGAGGTAGACAAGTTTCATATAATTTTATTTTTCAAAGTGTACTAGATAATCAATTAATGTAATCAGGGTCAAATCAGGGAGATATTGAAATATAAAAATGAGTCTTACGAAGTTTTAAACTTTGAAAAAAAGAAGAAGATTTCTCAAACCTTCGTTTTTGCAACAGTTATTTAATAGCAGAGGTGTGGTAAACAATAAACCAACTAACTAACCATTTACTTATCTATTTTAACATGGAGTTATCATACTGATCCCCTCTATCTATATAAAGCGCCACTATAGGTTGGTTTTGAGCAGGTCTAAACGATGGAGCGCTAGAATGATTGCTAAAGCCCAATCCCCACAAGTGTTATAAGGTGAGGAATTCCGGAACGTACAAATACTAACGCACATAAATACACACACACACACACAAAGAGAGAGAGAACGTGTTTTTTGTTAAACACTGAGAAATTTCAAAACATGTACTTCCGGCTGAAAGTTCATTTTCAATAAACGAATATCTCATTTTTCTCTTTTTACTTTATCTAACTCCTAGTAACAGGAAGTATTACGATCTTGCCAAATTTAAGGAATTGAGTTTTCACCGGAAATACGTCGAGGTCTCCTAGATACGAAAAAATATTTTTAGCAAATGGTGTGCACGCGTTTTTTGTATTTTTGGATCAAAATAATGCAAAAAGAAAAAATTGCAAGAAGTTCAAACTTAGTATTCCGTTTAGGTCGAACCAACGCATCGGCCACAAAATTTTCGGGCAAAATCCATCGACCGGAAGTGCGACCTTACTGATTCTTTTTCCTCTTCACTTTTTCGCAATTTTCGCGAATACTGCTCCAACGATTTTCTTTACTATTTCTACACATAAATATCTATCACTTTTATTTGAAATATTTTCCCCGGGAAAATTGATTTTTTACAGGGAATAGTGCCGTTAGGTTTTCTGGCACAGTACCTCTTCATTACAATGTGTGCATATATCATTTATATGATATTAATATAAATCAGAACCTTGATAGAATTCCAAATTTGAATAAAATCGGTTAGCCGGAAGTGCGACTTTACAGAATAGAGTTTTGAGTTGTGTTCTTTAAACGCGTGCACAGATTAGAGCGTCTCACTCTGATTTGAAACATTTTTTCAGGAAAAAAATGATATCAGAAGTTCCTTTGTGGGGGGGGGGGGTTCTGTCGGTTAGATATAAATTTAAATTAGAAAAGTTTTGTTAGTTTTGATAGTGAACGCTTCACCCAAGTCTGCTCAGGTATAACAACATAGTTATAACCCCCACCACCTTCTTCTTTTGTTATTTAAATATTGTAAATTTTGCAATTTTAAAGAAAATTATAAATAAACTGTATTAATTGGAGTAAGAGAAAGTCGTGTGAATGTTTCACACCAGAATTTTTTCGTAGGTCAACTGTGCGGAACTAGGAAATAAGAGACCAGCTGGTACAAGCTAGCACTTACAAATAAATGCTGTGTCATACACAGTACAGTACATACCTTGTTGGGAATGTGGGATCGGTTCAGTTAATATTTGCAATGTTCAGTGTGCCTCCCTGCCCAGTCTTTTGGCTAAACAATCTCCTCTTGTAGAGTATATATATATATATATATATATAACAAACTCGACCAAATGTGCTTTTCCATTCCCGGCTTTCCGAGCCCATCGGCAAAGCAAGCCATTACCCTGGTAGCAAGAGCACAGTTAGCAATCCTTATCGTTTAACATCACTGTACAAATCCTACAGTCTATTATCCTAGCCTAGGGTGTATATCTATATATAGATATGTGTGTGTGTGTGTGTATAGGTGGGTGTATAAGGCTGGCCGGGAGTTAGCCTACTCTTACTTTCCTATCTACGTAAAGAAGAGGAGAACGAGAGTGTGCAAGAGAAACAAGTGTAGGTAGGTACATTTATATGAGGGTCTTCCTATCTTACTCGCACACATTGGTAGTAAATACATGTGTGAGTGTGTGCGTTTGCGTGAGTGAAAGCGGGAGGGAAAGAAAGGACAAATTTGTTGGACTTTTGCTGTACTCAGTGCACAAAGCTATGTACTACATACATACATACAACGAGCAGCACACTCTACCGTCCTCTACCATATTTAAATCTAGACACAAATAAAAAATAAATAAATAAAAACGAAGGTATCTCTGTTTTTAATCTTTTACATTTTTCTCGTTCTCTAGATTTTTTTCTTGTCTACATCACTTTTGCGTATTTCTAGGCATTAGTTTGTACATATGTTTGTATGGATATTGTATTCAGCGTTTTCCTTCTCTAATATTAAGGAAACCACTTATCTTTCTATCCCCTTATTCCATTCCGCTGTTGTCTGTATTCTTCTAGCTCTCTACGAAAATCTTTTAACCGTACATACGTTTACTTACTAGTATTTAGTGGTTTCGTTAATCGTACATGTATGTGTTTACCAGATCCTATTCTGTTCATCATTTGATGGCTGAGGGCTCTAGTTATTAAATAAAAATCTGGTGTAAACACTCACACGACCTTCTCTGGCTGCTGTTAATACATTGTATAAATAAAAATGACAAATTTTCTTTAAACTTGCTCTTTACCAAATATAAATATAAAGCAAGTGGAGGGACAAATACCTACCCAAGCAGATAGTAAAAGCAATTACATTGTACTTCCAAAGAGAGCGCCAATAACATTGAACCAAAGACAAAGATTAAAGTATGATATCTTTTTTCAAGATAATTCAAAAACTCAAAAATCATTGCTGTAAAATTTATTTTATTATCAAAATTTCATTACAATTATAATAGTAATAAAATATTTTGGAAAAATGCATTTCATTATGCAGATCGTCCCCAATAGATCCTCTTTATCAAGTGATGTACTTTTCCTCCTTAAGTGTTTAAAGATAAGTAAAGCTGCATATATAAAGTTTACTGGTTACTTTTTCCTCATTTTTCTCTTTTCTTATTTTCTCTTGTTTGATTAAAAAAAAAAAAAATCTGCTTATATAGGTAAGTTTGTTTTTTTTGTATTAATTGAAAGAGAAAGTTGTATTAAGAGTAAGAGAAATCGTCAAAAAAATGAACAGATCAACAGTTCCTGGGCTAGGAAAGTAAGAGAAGTTCTAAAAATTAATTTGATAGGAAGTTAGAATGGCCTTGTATGTCTTTGTTTTATTATTTATTTATTAGGTAATTACAACTACATAATAATGTATCTAGTAAATCTGATGAATGAAACTATGTACAAGAGTGGAGCAGCTGTCCATTGACAACTCTCCAAAATATTTTTAATAAGTGAGGAAGGAGATGTATAACGGAAAATAGGGAATATGGATGAGAAGAGCTTTGGAAAATATTAGGAAGGATTTAGTGAAAAGGTTTAATAGGAAAGTTAGGCTGAGTGGGGAAAGATATTTACATTATATACATATTTACATAATTACATATTTACATTTGTTTGTCACTCTGTCAGAAGATCTCTCGGCCACTGACGTTTCAGTCTTCTGACAGGGTTTCCAGGGATGGAATGGGAAGAAAGTTCTTGGATTAAAGGGTTATTATGATAGTCTGGGAGGGATGCATGGAATTTTTTGTATCGGGATAAAATGAGGTCGCGGACAAAAGGGATATTTAGGTCTTTGTGAATGATGGAGTTAGAAACATAGAAAGGAGCGTTAGTGACTTTACGAAGGATTTTGGATTGGAGGGTGTGTAGTCGGAGATAATTGGAGCGCTTGGTTGAGCCCCACATTTCGATTCCGTACGTCCACAGAGGCTTGAGTACAGTGTTGTAGATTAGTACTTTGTTGTCTAGAGAAAGACGAGAACGTCGGTCGAGTAAACGCGAGAGTAATTTGTATCGTCGATTTAGTTCCTGTCTCTTGAGTCTCGTGTGAGGATTCCAAGTCAGTCTTTTGTCCAAGTAGAGTCCTAAGTAGCGAACTTTATCAACAGTAGGTAAGAATTGTCCGTCAAGTTGTACTGGAGGACATATAGCTCTACGGAGAGTGAATGTAATATGATAACATTTGTTAATATTTAATTTAACTCTCCACTTCCTGGACCATTCGGCCAGGGTGTTGAGATGGGATTGGAGGGTACGGGTAGCGATAACGGGATCTTCATGGGATGTAAGGATAGCGGTATCGTCAGCAAAGGAAAATATGGATGTGTTTGGGTTGGTAGGAATATCGCTTGTGTATATTGCGTAGCGTATTGGTCCTAGGATGCTTCCTTGGGGGACTCCTGCCTTCACGGAATGGTGGGAAGAAAAGGCAGTTTTTTCTGAAACACGGAAGAATCTTTCAGAGAGATAGGATCGGAGGATAAGGTAGGAGGTGAAGGGAAGGATGCCTTTGAGTTTCAACTGAAGGCCGTCGTGCCAGACTCTATCAAACGCTTGTGATATGTCTAAAAATGCACCCGCGCAGTATTGTTTACGCTCAAAGGAGGAAGATATAGCATCAACAACTCGGTGGCACTGTTGGATTGTGGGATGGAGACTGCGGAAACCAAACTGGTGATTGGGAATAACTTGGAGGGGTTCTAGGATTGAAAGTAATCTTTTTAGGATTAATTTCTCCAGGATTTTTCCGAGGAAGGGAAGAAGGCTGATGGGACGATATGAAGACGGTAAGTGGCTAGGTTTGTTGGGTTTGGAAATCATCTTGATTATGGACGTCTTCCATAAAAGAGGAAATAAGTTGTTCTCAGGACGAAATTATATATTTGTGTTGTGTAAAGAATTGCTTTTTGTGGAAGGTTTTTGAGAATAGTTGGTGTAATGAGATCATGCCCAGGTGATTATTCTTAGGAAGGTGTTGAATAATGAAGTGAACTTCTTTAGGATGAAAGGCTTTTGGTGGCAAAGAGAGGGGAAGAGGAATGTTTAAGTCGTTAGTAACAGTGAGTACAGTGTCATTGTCGACAATGCCTTGGTGAGGAATAAATACTGTGGAGAGGTAGGTGGCGAACAGTTGAGCCTTCTCATCATCTGATATGGCCCAACTACCGTTGGCTGTTTGGATTGGGTGAGACACGGATTTGTAGGATAGTATAATTTTGGTTGCTTTCCAAAGTGATTTGTTTTCTGCTGTCAGGTTTGATGTGTAGTATTGTAGTCGGTCAGATCTTGGGTTTTGTAGCTCAGTTTCAGTTGTCGAGTAAGTTGGTTAAGTATACGTTTGCCAGATGGGTAACGACTTTGTTGCCACCTGCTTCTAGCCGGTCTTTTGTTAGTTAATAGAGTGCGAATAAGCGGAGGAAGGTAAGTTTCTGTAGTTTTTGAGTGTCTTTGCTTTGCTACTTTTTCACATGGCTTGCTGAATAGAGTGAGTTAAATGGTCAACTGCATCGTCTATCTCTTTTGGATTTTTCAGAGATTTTTTGGAGTTTTTGCTCTAGTAGCGTTTGGAATAACTTCCAGTCAGTAGGTCCTCTAATTAGTTTAGTCGGCGAAGGAACAAGGATAGGTCTAGTACCTAGTTTTAGGAGTACTGGGCTGTGGTCTAAGGATAGGTCATTCAAGGAAATCACCTCGGCATGAAGGGTTAAGAGGCGGGAAGTTATGAAGAAATCGATAAGGTCAGGACGCTTGTTGGGGGAAGATGGCCAATAAGTAGGTTCGGAAGGAGAAAGTTAGTTGAGGTTTAATGAGGAGATAACATTTAAAAGAGTAAGGCCGCGCGGGAACCCCAGTAAGGATGTTTTGAATTGTAATCGCCACCAGAGAGAAACCTAGGGCCTAAGGATTGAAGTTAAGTTAGAAAATTTTGTTGGTTTATAATTTCGTTTGGAGGACAATATACACTAGCGATATTGAAATGGAAAGGGTGATTGCAAAGGGTAATTATTGTGGCTTGAAGATAATCGGTTGATTGAGAAGGGTGAGGATAGTGTGCAAGGGAGTTTCGGATAAATATGGCAGTGCCTCCTTGAGCAGGTTGTCTGGGTGGTCAGTGCGATATATTCTGTAACCGTTGATGTAAAAAATTGTCCGATTAGTCAAGTGCGTTTCTGTAATTTAGGCAATGTCAATTTGTCGGTCATGTAAGAGTAATGTGAGTTCGTCGTAGTGGGAACTCAGACCATTGGCGTTCCATAGCAGAATTTGAAGAGGATTGTGAGAAAGGAAAGTTATCGGGAAATTTTAGGAAGTAGTTCAGTAACTACTGCATAATAAGAGGGTAATCCTAGGGTAATGAGAGGGTTAATTAGAGATTTGAAATCATTGGGGAATAAAGTAAGTAAGGAGGTGATATCAGTAGAGGATGGGGGAGGAGGGATGTAGATGAGTTTGGAGGAGAGGGAATGTAGGAAGAGATTGGAAGATTGGAAGACTGAGGTGGAGCAGTGGCGCGAGCGTAACTTAGTGATGCACGCCTATTGCTGGATGAAGATGGTTTGCTTGCTTGGGCGGTTGGTGGCCGGGAGCGTTGATGAAAAGTAGTGGTCTTCCCTCGCAGACGGACCAGTTCCTGATATGTATTGCAGAGTTTGTAATTAGCTGGGTGCTCTTCAAGACAGTACACGCAAGTAGGTGGGGTTTCTTTTTTCTTTTTGCACTCCTCAGTAGAATGCAGACCTGTACACTTCACACATCTTGCGACGTGATTGCAGTAGCTCTTGGTGTGAACGAAGTCTTGACATCTTTCACACTGGGCGATGTCCTTTCTTTTGTGTGGTTCCTCAACTCTCATTCTCGTGTAATAGAGAGCGTTAAGAGAAAATATTTTGTTGTTGCTCTCCTGTGGCTCTAAGACCACATAGAACAGCGGTAAACGTTGTTTGGTGGCTGTTTGAAGGACATTGGTTACATTTCTAACTTTAAAGCCTTGTTCCTCTAATTCATCTTTGATAGCGGTAACAGGTGTAGAATGATGTAAATTTCTTATTACCACTCTACATGGTTTGTCCTGTTTTAATTGGAATGTGTGGAAATCACAGTTATTTTCCTTTAGATATCTGACAACTTTCCTGTAATCATCTGCCGTTTCCATTTGTAATGCCATATCATTGACCCTCGATTTACAAAGGAATTTTTTATTCCCTGTTACTTTAGTTATAGTATTACAGAGACGTTGAATATTTGTAAAATTTTTAATAAAGATTGGGGGTGGTTTTACTGTTTTAATTGAAGTTTGATTTACTTCCATCTCATCCTCTTGAATGTTGGTAGCAAGAGCTTGAAATTTATTGGGATGTGTGAAGTTAATTGACTGGGATGTAGGAAGTTTCTGAATTGAAGAGTTAGCCATACTTTGATTTTTATCGGTCTCATAGCCTGTTTTGCCTTCTGAGAGCGAGTGATCACTTTATTTTCAATTTTAATATTATTATTAATTAATTTTTTTATTTGATTTAGGAGGAGAATCTCCTCCTGAGGATGGCCTTTTAATTATTGATGCGCTTATAGAAGCGCTGACATTATTTAAAGAAGCGAAACCTAAATCAGCAGATTCATTTTCATCCATTTAAAAGTAAACAAAAAGTTGAAGTATAAATACACAGTAAAATAAACCTACTATATATCTGGTTGATAAGAATTAAAGTTCACCTTGCTGACTATTGTTCTCTCGTCTCACTCAAAGTAGAGTGAGAGGATAGAGTTCTCCCCACTCTACTTGTCAACTTGTTTGTAGCTCTGTCCAAAATAGTTCTAACTATTTAGCATTATTGAAATAATAGTTAATTAAATATTAATAAAACAGAAACTAAGTAATTGTAAAAAAGAAAATAAATAAATAAACAGAATATGCACTGAACTGGGGAAAAAAATAGAGTTCGGAAAATGAAAAATAAATTTAAGAAAAAGTACTTTTAACTAAGTTAAACACCAAAAGAGAACAGAGTATGTGGACACATGTGAACACTATGCTGTCTAGTTTGGAACTCCTTGTATGTCTATGATTTTATTTTTACTTTCTCTTACTCCTAGTTAAAAAGAGAAAGTATTGCGATCGTGCCAAATTTTAGAAATTGTGTTTTCACCGGAAATACATGTCTTGGGGTTCTGTAGAATATGGAAAAAATGTTTTAAGCGAATGATCTGTATGTATGGGTATGTTAGTTAACAGAATATCCCAAAAACGAAAAGTCGCAGCAAGCTCAAACACGGCACTACATTTAGACACTATTACCGCATCACATACGAAGATTTCAGGCGAAATCCATCCACCAGAAGTGCGACTTTACTGAATGTTTTTTTTTCGTTTTTCATGATTATTTCCCAAACAGCTCGAACTATTTTCTATTTTGAAACTTCGCACACTCTCTACAGACATAAATACTTATTACTTTAATTTGAAAATTGACTTTTTGGGGGAGTTCTGGGTAACAGTAGCGCTATGCGTTCTTATAAATTACCACTTCAATATAATATACGGTTTTCCAGCTACATAATATTAATACATATTAGTAACATTGATTGTTCATTCCAAATTTGAAGAACAAGTTTACCGGTAGTACGTTTCTACACATATAGGATTTTTCGAATTTTCTCGGAAATTGTTGCAACGATTTTCTTTAAACTTGGAGCTTGGCGCATAGTAAGCAACCATCACTTTTATTTGACTATATTTCTGAAAAAACAGTTTTTAGAAAATCTGAGACGTTAAAATTTAAAGGTTTTTATTCATTATTGGCTGTCTACAATGCAATCATTCTCTACCTGCCTCTGTTGACAGGTTTGAACTTGTCCCCCACCCCACCCCCCACCAGCTGTATGTTTATGTTGGCACAAATGAGTGAAATTTGAAATTCAAGGAAAATTTGTCATATTATATATAATTTTAGTAAGAGGATTAAGGGAATGTCGTGTAAGAGTTACAGATCAGATTTTTTTATTTTATTTTCTATGTATTTTATACATTTGTCAATATTTTATAACAAAATTTGTGTTTTATTACAAAATTTCTATTATAGACACAAAATCGGAGGACGCAATTATAATTTCCTTTGCATCTGAGTGCATGTTTATCATCAATTGATTTTTTTTTCTGAGAAAATTGATTTTAGGGTGCCCCTGGGAGAGCTGAGTAGTCAGGCTACCCCTAGAAATGCCATTGGATTCTCCCCCCCTCACAACTAAAATTAAAGGGACTAAATATTTAGTCACAATTTGGAAGTTTAAAGTAAATTTGTCTTTAAGAATTGCAGGAATTACGGCAATAAAAGTGTTGTGCGAAATGAATCTTCTAAATTCTAAATATAAATTTAGGTTTAGTATAAAATGTTAATTTTATTAACATGAAAATATTTTATAGCGGGAGGTTATTTGATAAAAATCTTGATGACAACTTCCCGAATGAGGAGATTAGGTTTAGGACCTTGGCCGGAATAGGATATCGGTAGAGGATCTTAAGCTATGTCCTTTTAAGGTTTTGGTCCGATTTGTTCGGTCTGTGGTGAAACTTAGATGGGTAAAACAAAAGTCCAGACCCAGTAGTTGTTATTCTTTAGGGGTAGCTATATGGGCCAAAGGAGGCTTTGGATAGCGTAGGGTTTTGTCCTCCCCTTCCTTGAATAATAATAATAGGTTTAGTGTTTTTTGGTGTTCGTTACGACCGCTGTATTCAATGTTGTAAATTGGATGTTGAGGTTCGGTCATACAAAAGAACTCTTTAAATTTCTAGCCACGTTTAAAGGCCTTCTTAACGTAAATTTATTGCCTTCTTCAGGGTAAAAATTTTCAGTTAGAATTACAGTAGTAATTACTACTGGTAATAAATTTGTATATAAATTTATAAATAAATTTAAAAATAAGGCAATAAATTTGCCGAAACGTCGGTAGAAATTTAAAAAGAGTTCTTTTGTTTGACCGAACCTCAACATCCAATTTATAACAATAGGTTTAGTATAAATTGTTAATGTTATTAAAATGAACATTTTTTATAGCGGGAGGTTATATGATAAAAATCTTGATGACATCTTCCCGAATGAGTGCTGAACATTTTCGGAGGCAGTCGAACCAGTTCGGAGGCAGTCGAACCAGTTATCTTCCTTAATAATATTATTATACTGTTTGTATTTGTGTAACAGTTTCGAATTCAACATTGTGTTTGGTATAAATGTGTAACTTGTGAAAATACAATAAAGTATTGTTAGAATTAACTCGGCGTGTTTTTTCTCGACTTTTCTCAATATTTAATCTGTGTGGTTGAAATTATAAAATTTAAAAATTATTTTCTGGGCAGGGTTTAAAAAAAAAACCTATAAACATTTTCGTGAAAAATGGTCTTTTTTTATTTCTTTTTGATACATTATAATGTTTAACCGTACTTCTTGTTAATTAAGGGTAAAGGGCTTAAGTGAAATCTAATATCATGTACACGATAGAGGTTAAGGTGCCCCACCAAGGGTTCTTGTTCGGTTTATGTACGCGGGAGTGGTAATATCTGAAAAAGGTCATAGGGTGGGGCCTTGTAATTATATATTTTAAATAAATATAATTAATTACTAGAATACACACACACATTTGATGTTTTTATATTGTTTCGTCCATGGCAAAAAATCGTAAATAAAAAAAAACTCATGCTAGATGTGTACGAGTATATAATGATTAATAATCATGAATTTGTTGCCTGTTACCTGTTTAACTGCAGTGAAGTTGTTAAGGGGGCGCAAATTAGGTAAGAGTTGTGGAAAAAATAAAACAGATATTTTAGGTATTTATTTCTGAATATAAGGTTAATTACATACTTGGTTTGAAGAAACATCTGATTAAACAACTTCGCTTTTGAGATCCCACAGTACATGTTTCGCGTCCATATACTATGGCCCTTTCCTCAATAACGGTATAAATGAGCTTCTCTATAATATTGGATTAAGCATACTAACACCATTTTTTCTATTTAACGATTTATTTAGTGAAAAAAGAAAAGGCTGGAGTGACCGAACGAAGAGTGTCAATATAGAATGATGTGATCAGTTACAACTCTTGTTCGTTCTAACGATAGATTAGCTAGCTTAGTGAACTTTTACAAGGTTGACATTGAGACTTGTTATCTTGTCAAAGTTGATCTGGCGAAAATCTTATCGGTTAAGCCCTCAGATGGTCGTCTTTTTTATTAGTACTTCTCCTACCGCTACAGACAGCTTTTAGATGGGACATTCGCTGTCAAAATTGATTCGACCAATACATTGTAGTGAACGTGGCTCGAAAGGTAATGCGTAGTTGACGTGCACTTGAAGGCTCAGTGTTGGCCTCTCGATGCGGTTTTGTGTGGCGAATTTGATGGTTATTGGTTGCATTATAATATCAATCATTTGTCTAAATACAAACCTGTCCGAGATAGAAGACTTTCTCAGACATTTTTCTTAGGTCCTCTGGGTCTTCATGCACTACAAAATATGTGATTTGAAAATATTATGACCGATGTTTGTGAGATATTAAAAAAGAAATTCTTACTATGAATGAAACAATTGGTTTCTGCCGAAATAACAACTAACTAATTGACTGTTGTTAAGGAACTGAGGCAGTCAACACTGTACTTAGTATCTCAAGTGCTGATTTAAACAGAATGTAAATTTAAATCGTCTCAACTCTTAAGTGCCGATTTCTTTCTAAAGATGGTTTAACGTTCATTGTATTTCTTGGTATTTTAACATTACCTTCTTTCATAATAACAGCTCTAAGGCTGTAAGTCTTGGAAGAAGATATTAGAAAATTGTCTTTGAATTGTCAGAGGATTCATGTTATGATGCTTGAGAATTGTAAAGGAAATTCGTAAGAAAATGGATATACATAAAGAAAATGTTTGCATAATTAGCATTTCCTATCTTATTCCTTGGATACCGATCTTTATACTGCATAAGTCTGCGAATGCTTTCTTTCAATCGCAAACCTGGGAAATGAAAGGTATTACCTTTCTGCAATCAGAAGAATTGCTGTAATTTAACAGAAACCAACTTTAGACATATAGAATTTCCTTCAATGAACGATTTTCCGGAAAAAGAACTGTATATGATCCTTCAGAACTACCTTACCTATTATCAAAACTCAAAGACACTTGGGTCAAACAAACTGTATATTATCGTAAACATAATAAACATAAACTTCTGGTACTTCAAAAATGTATAGAGCAGATCCATGTGTACCAAGTAATTTTGGACTCTACAAGGTAGAGAACCTTTTTTGTCATTTAACTAAAAAAAAAAATAAAATAAAATAAAATACGATTAATAGACATATAAATTTCTAAAATACAAATACAATTTACCTAATTATAAAAATATGGGAAATTAAAATTTAGTCGGAAAAATAATAACAGCCATTTCTAGAGTTTATCAAATTAAACCATGCTCGGCACCCACAAGTTTTGTAGATTGAAAAAGAGCTTGCAAACAGTTGGCAAGCTTGGAAAGTAGTCATTACAGTGTCGGTAATAGTGGGCCGTTGGTGTTATTATAGCAGGGTGAGTAGATGGAGTGAGAGAGAATGAGAAATAGTGGGTGTGAGAGTGCGTGGAGGTGGTGGCGACGGTGGGGGTTTGAAATTCTGCATAATTCTGTCGGCGAGGTGACGCAGAAGTGGCCAACAGCAAGCTAGAGGCTTCACTCCGCTCCAGTTTCCACTAAGCACAGCCTAATGGGGCAACCATTAAAACTAATGAATAATTTAACATTTAATTTTATTTCAGAGTAGAAAGCAGTTGGGTATTTGTGGAAAGGGAAAACCATGAAGACCAAAAGCAACGGTGGTGGAGAAACAGCGCTAAAAGTGAGTGAATTAGGAATATTTGGAACTTTGTCTCGTGAATTGTATTATTATTCTTTCGCTCCTATTTAATTTATTAGTTCGTTTGTGGAGGAATTAATTAAATATTATGGCCATTTACTTTACTATTTATATAGTTCTGTCTGATCGATGATTTTTGTATATTTTCCCTTTCGGCAAATAAGATTCTTTTAGTTTCTCTTTTTGTAAATTTGATCATGATTTTATTTCCTAAAATAGAGATGATCATCAACCCCTCCAAAGGCCAACCTGACCTTAAATTCTCGGTTGGGTCGCAGAAATATATATGTGTATATATATATATATATATACATAAATTACGTTATGACCCACCAGTAGATTTTGCTATTGAATTAACATCGTTAGGTCCAATAACTTCTTATGCCACCTATTTAATTGTATAATAGACCGAATCACTCTTCAGGGACCTAATCACTCCCTACCTCAAGTTCTTTATATGTCCTTCTACCTCAACTTCTCAGAGAGGGCAAACTAAGGGCACATCTGGGTAATGGAAGAAAAAGCTAAGAGAATAGGGCTCTTTTCTATTTACTTTATTTAAAAAGAATGCCTGATTCTCACTCACTATCATTAACTCACCGTCAACAGTCAACGTTCAACGAACTTTGTTTTCACACCTTCACTCTGCCAGTCAGTCTGTTCAAATAGAATTAATTTGTTTATATGTGTGTGCAGTTAGTATGTCAAATATGAAAAAGATCATTGGGGTCTTTTTAGAAAAAACTGCTTTCAAAGTAAAAACTTCAGGATTAACGAGTTTTAGGTTTAGATCAAAAACCTTTTACGATGGTACCGAAAGGGAATTTCAAATTTGAACTGCCTAAGATTTTATTCTTTATTTGAGATATTTTGTTCACATAAAACACACATGCGCACACATAACAGAACATTCGCTAAAAATATTGTTGTTTTTTTTCATCTCAGAGCACCTTGCCATGTATTTCCGGTGAAACACACTTTCTTCTGCTGCAGTAAGAGAAAGCAATAAAGCACATAATATTCTCTAAAAGTTCTTTGTCATTAAGGGAACTTGAGAGACGTATTTCTGATATAACTTTAATTTCAAAAAACTGATAGATTCAGAGTGCTAACTTTTACAGTTGTAAGAGCTGCATGCATTTGATTTCTGATATAATGATTTCAGATATCTGTTTTCCAAAGATGATGTTTTCCTGGAGATTTAAGAGTGATTTTTGTTGAATAAATAACATCCGCAGAAACAGGCATTTTTTAATAACTGTATTTTCTACATGCCCTGGAGAAATCTTAGGCTTTCTTCTGAGGACTTGATAAGGCCACTGCTGGTATCTACTATAGTGAAGTCAAATGAAATTAGCCAATCTATTGTGTCAGTAATTCCACCAACATGTATGTAATATGTAGGATTCCTCATCATCTATATTTAAACGTTTAAATTGGGAAACTAATCGTTTAAGAAATAACCAAGACTGAAACAAATTTATCTTAAAATTTCTAATAATTGCAATAATGTAGAATCATGTGTATCCGATTTTACAGATTTTCCCCCAAATTTTAGTTTCTCACGTACTTCTAGAAAATAGCTTTAAAGATTTTCTTTAAACTTTGTATATATCTACTAAACAAACAAATGTATCTCCCTTTTTTGACACGATTTTTCAAGAAATATATATCATGAAGTAATTCTGGAGAAACAACAATATCATTAGAAAGTTAGGCTTGCCTCCTCTAAAGGCCTATTTCATGTATTTTACAGGTTTCCATCCCTGTATTTTTAGTGGAAACGGTAAAATATATTGTAATAGTTGGAAAGTTAAAGCTAATTTTTGTGCATATACGAAGTTACAGAAATGCAATGGACCAATGGGAAAAGAAATATTGCAACCAAGTTATCAAGTTGGTAGTTTTGTTTTAATAATGTTATTTTTTTGCCGTCTAAAGGCTTCACTAAAGGGTAGGGCGGAAGGGCCGTTGATCGCAGGTATTCTCATCACTGTCTTAAAGAATCGATTTTAAAAAAGAGAAGAGGAAAAAAGAACCCGAGAGAATTGTAAAAGTTCATTTTTTTAACTTATATCTAACTCCATCTTTAACCAATTAACATCGATTCTTTACAAGGTAGTTTTAAACTGGTAATGTTGTTGGTGGAGAGGAAAGATTTGTTAGAAGAGTTTTCCTGTTTTAGACCACTCTGCATTCCTACCACTACCAGAGAAAAGATAAATTAGAGAGAGAGAGAGAGTGATAGAGTGAGGTGAGAGAGAACGTGAAGGAGGACAAGAGCCTCTCTAGTTTTTGGTTGGAGAAGAAGTGGTTATAAAGGGAGTGGTTGCAAGATCACTCCCGGGCTATTTAGCCATTAATTATGCACTCGTCGGACTGGATGGCCGGTTGAGATGGTAACACCAGCCAAAGGGTTGATGCTTCTTCAAGGGGGGGAGGAAGAGAGAGAATTAGTGAAAGAGAAAGAGGCGTTTTTTTGATAGGGGGGTGGAGAACGGGAAGAAGCGAAAACTACAAGGATGGGAGTTGCGTGTGTAGGAAGAGAGAGGGGGAGAGGAAGATTTGAGGGAGAAACGCCACGGATAAACTTTAATTAAAACGGACAAAAGCTTGGGTTCTAATAACTTAGATATTTGTTTCTTGAAGTTTAATAGTGTAAAGAGAAAAGTCTCTGTGTAGGGGTGAAACGAGCTAGGAGAGAGAGCAGGGAGTGAAATTGGCCCTTTCCATTCCAGGAATGGATGTTTACTAACCTAGGCCCGGGCTTACCCCGAGAAAAATGTAATGTTCGATCTAATGGCGTTAGTTTTGTTTAGAGGGTGTTTACGTGAGCTCAATGCCATTTTCGGAAATTAATCTTTCACGCTAGTCCAGAGGTCTCCAATTATGGCTCGTGGGCCGGACCTGGCACTTACACCCTACAACTTCAATATTTATGGTAATGCAAATGAGTAAAAATTTCCAAATTCATTAAATATATATCCATTTTATCATTATACTAACTGCAGTAAGAGAGAGTCGTATAATTGTTTCACACTAGATTTATTTCTCACCGGTTTTGGAATCCTCATACATCGTCAGAGTAAGGCTATCAAAGAGAGTTGACTCAAACTTTATGTTTCCATCGTCTGGGTGTATGAGAAACGTTATATAACCATATATGTAATATAACCTTCTGCATACGGTCACTATTTATGCGTGACAGAAATTAACTCTCCACACAAAGTTTATAGCCTCATTTTGATGATGTATGAGAATCCAAAACCGGTCAGAAATACCCAAAATTAGCATGCTACGAGGAATAAAATCTCACATATGGAAGGATTTGCCGTGACAAAGCTAAATAATTAGGAAAGCTAAATTAAATTAAATTAGTCATCTAATAATAGTAATAATAATAATAATAATAATAATACTTAATAATAATAAGGGGGGTTAAGTCCGACCGCTACCTCCTCGTGGTACCCCCTGGGCTATCCCTGTGATGGACTAACAGCGGCGGAGGGAGTCCCTGCCTGAAAGGGGGTCGGGAGAAGTGCCAACGGCCGTGTGTTCGCACCGGGCGGAAGAGCGCTCCCGACAGGTGTTGGTCTGACCCTTAGTTAGGGCGCAGCGTCTGTTCTGAGGTTAGGGGCGGCTGATTTTACGTTACCTGGCTGTAGGTATAAACGGCACCTTCTATCTCTTATCATGATGTCAAATCAGAATGGAATAAATCAAGGGTCGCTGCCTGGGGTCCGCCAGGGCATCTCTGGAGCCGGTGCTGGAGATGACAGCATGCGAACTACCGGTGGGAGGGTACTGAACAGGCGGGTCCCTCCCGCACAAGAAGCTACAGCCGACTCGGCCGAGGCAAGTGCTTCCTGTGACGCTGGAGACCACGTCGAGGCAATCAAGGCGACGCATGAAATGGTCAATTGAGCTGAACAAATTTATCATGCTAACCTACTATACGGTGACGAATTTAGAAACCCAGAAGGTCGGCTATAGACAAGAGCTGCACCGTCTCTTCCGGGAGAGATTCCCAGAGATTGAGGTTCTGAACAAAGGATTGCTGACCAGCGACGCGCGATTGTGACTAACAATCTCTTACCCCCTGAGATCTTACAGGAGCTCCGCGAGGAGGCAGGACGCCGTTTAGGCGGTGGCATCCTGACAGAGGATGACGGGGGGGAAGCCACGGACACGATTCTGGTGGAAAAGGTCCCATTGCGGACCCATGGAGTCTCCCCGCATGCATGACACTCGGCGTAACCTACTTGAAGCACAAGGGGGGAGACGCAACAGACCCGGCACAGTACAGGTCGATCGCCTGTCTCAGCACACTGTATAAGTTACTCACAGCGTGTATAGCGAAACGAGTGCACGACTACGTCGATGGTGAGAATATCATCGCAGACGTTCAAAAGGGCTTTGCGCGAGGCTCCTATGGATGCAAAGTGCTGCTTATTATAGACACAGTAGCCACAGAACAGGCCAAAAGACAAAAGCGTAATTTGTATATGGCATACATAGACTACAGGAAGGCCTATGATTCAGTTCCGCACACTTGGCTGACTGATATTTTGAAACTGTACGGCGTGGCTACCAATGTCATAAGATACCTTAATGTGGCCTTGGGCAGCTGGCGGACTCATATTGTGATGCCAGCGAGTGAGGAAGTGACTCAGACAGAAATGATCCAAATCAAAAGAGGGATTTTTCAGGGAGACGCCTTAAGCCCGTTATGGTTTGTGCTGGCGATTAACCCGCTATCGCCATTGCTGGAATCCTCCGGATACGGATATGCATGGGGTTCCGCCGCTCCCGGAAGCAGGCTGTCACACCTCTTCTACATGGATGACCTCAAAATATATGCTGCCCGTAAGGACCACCTTGATCTTTTGATCGATACAGTCCGACGATTTTCGGCTGATATAACTATGAAGTTTGGATCAGACAAGTGCCGTACCCAAACAATTATCAGGGGAAGGGTGAACGCCATGTGTGATGGAGGACGGTACTGAAATGGAGGCATTGGTGTCGGGTGACAGCTACAGATACCTTGGTATACAGTAAAGTAAAGGAGTCCTGCACAAGACGATTAAGCAGGAAGTAACTGCAAAGTTCCACCAACGTCTACAGGCTGTCGCGCGGAGTGGGCTTCATAGTGGTAATTTGACCCGCCCGATCAACGCTTTCTGTGTGCCGGTACTGTCATACACATTTGGAATAATCAGATGGACCAGCACAGAACTTAGTGCATTGCAGCGTATGGTGCCAGCGCAAAACAAGCACTACCCCAGGGCGGCGGTGGCGAGGCTTATCCTCCCACGTGCGGAAGGCGGCAGGGGTATTGTGGATATAATCGCGCAGCACGAAACCCAGGTAAACCGGATGCTGATAGATGCAATGCTTGCGGGTGATACGGGTTTTACCCCTCTGTATTGAGTGCTGAGCTAAGGAGCCCCCACCTAGCGTGGGCGTGACCTGGCGGAGAATACCCGCCAGCATTGATGCACGGACAATACCCGGCAGCACTAGATGGAGAATTGATTGACAAGGAGGCGTCCGTGGCCTGATTGACGCGAGGGCGGCTGTTTCCGGAAACGGAAGGTGCCCTCATCGCGATACAGGACCAGGTTGTTCCCACCAGGTACTACAGGAACCGCATCATGAATGATAGTGGTGTCGCCGACGTCAGGTGCAGACTATGCCGGGCTGCACCGGAGACAGTTCACTACCTGCCTTGCTGGCACAAAGAGACTACCTCCAAAGGCACAACAGTGTGGCCAGGATCCTACACAGAGAGTTGGCGCAGAAACTCGGATTGATACAAGACGCCCCCCCATACTACAAGTATGACCCCCTGCCGGTGCTGGAAGACGCGCGGTGTCTCCTGTACTGGGACAGAGAGGTATTGACGGACCATGCCGTCGCCAACACCCGGCCGGATGTGATCTGGCATAACAAAATAACGGGCAGGGTGTGGCTGATTGATGTATCTGTCCCGGATGACGCTAACATAGCCCGCGCGCATACCACAAAATTGGCTAAATACAGGCCACTGGCGGCAGAAATATCTGCTGTATGGAGGGGGGTCTCAGGGGTGGAGATAGCCCCGTTGATTATTTCCGCCACGGGACTTGTGCCGCGGTCGCTGGGGGAGGGCCTCTGCATGATGGGGGAATCAGGAGGACCATCATATACACTGATGCAGCAGGCTGTGGTACTCCCCACACCTGCCGCATTGTAAGGGAAGTGCTAAGGGAAGACGCCAGAGACTACTAGCACGGACATGTTTTTCTTTTGTTTTCATCGTAGGACAATTGTCCGGTTCCAGTGAGAACCGTAAGTACCAAATACTGGAAACAGGTTCCTCCCTTGCCTGCGGGCCGCGAGGAATTTAAAAAAAGAAAATTTAAAAAAAAAATAATAACTATAAGGAATAATATTTTTTTTTTTTTTGTTTACTTCATTCTACAATTAATTAGCATATTTTTCTGTTGGTACTGGGACTTGGTAATTGGAAAGAATGAACATAATTTCCGTCTTTGCTTCCTTGTATTATTTTCTTGTTTCTTAAACAGGAAACCAATTACTGAGAGGAAAAAAGAAGAAAAGTTAGAAGGTAAAAACAAAACGGAAATAAAATCACCTTCGATATTACCCAGCTGCGAGAACAAGGAAATTATCTATGCAAAACTATAATACTGAATTAATGGTTCGTTCAGCAATGCTTAAAATGGTTAGATTTTTTTTTTTTTTTATATTTCAGTTTATTGGAACTAATTCCTTGCAGCCTCGCTCTGCCAACACTAATGAAGGAAAAAAAACGTAAAAAGAAAATCGCGGAGTACTCATTCATACAATTTTATTTTATACGAACTGCGCAAAGTCTACAACTATCACGACACACGAGGAGCTACAATTTTTAATTTTAACATTTCTCCGGGAAAATACATTTATGGAGGCTTTTGGCGGAGAGGGGCACGTTATGCTTTGCTCGATAAAGTTAATTATATTAAATTTAGATTCTCCAAATGCTATAAAATTGAAGACAAGAAGAGACATTTAGTAGAACTGATAAGTTTGAAACGTTCACGCGATTTTCTGTTATTGCAATTATTCTTAATAAATAATTGGAAAAATTTTCTTTAAAATTATAATGGTCAGAAAGGTTTGCCATGAAAAGAAGGTAATAGGAGTTAACAAGTATACCTGAGTAATATGGCAGCGCTTTCTGCCACAACCAATAAAGCTTGTAATAGCAGATTATATTTTAATCCTACTGATTGTTTTCACCAGAACATCACAAAATCAGTTTTTATTTCAGTAAAAATGTTTCACATAAAAGTGGTACGTTTTTAACCGTACAGTTAGTTAACATTCCAAATTTTAAAAAAAAATGTGTTTTCGAGACCCCCTCCCAAAAGACATTTGCGTAAACTCATACTTCAGTTTAACCGATTTTCTTCAAATCTGGAATTCCAGCAATATGTTTATTGTAACATTCATAATATAGTTGTAGTACCATAAATTTTACAAACGTGGTAACTTAGATGTAAACTTAAATTTTTAATTCATCCAGAAACCCACAAGATCAATTTACTAGGATAAAAGGTCAAAAATAAAATTGATAGGCATTTATGTGGCTAGTTAGTATACTAAGTTTAAAGAAAATCCTTGAAGCCATTTTCGAGGAAATTGCGAAAAACTGAAAAAAAATAAAATTCAGTTAAGTCGCACTGATGTGGTTGATGGATTTTGATCGAAACTTTCGTGTCAGATCCGATGATGGTAACTAAAGGGAATACCAATTTTAAATTTCTCGTTTTTTTTCGGTTCTATTCTTGCAACACACATAATACAGACACTAAGACACCATTCGCTAAATGCTTTTTTTCATATTTAAAGGCCTTCAACACATGTATTTCCGGCAGGAACTTAAATTCGAAAATTTGACAATCTCGCAATACTTCCCCTTACAGCACCAGTAAAAGAAAGTAAAAAATAAAAATAAAATAAAAAGTGCTAAAACTATGCATGTAATATAGAAGTAGTAGTTCAATGTTAGTAATATATTATAATTGTAATATATTGTAATCGATCCGTGGTTCAATGTTACATACAACCAAACATACATGCATACATACACATATGTATATATCTACAGGTCCAACAGAACGGGACAACAGGGACTATTACCCCCCTCACACTCACTCATACCTCATCGCTGCCTCGTAACTAACCTAACTCGGCTATTCCTCATTGTATATCACCGACATACCGCATGATATATTGCACATATTTTGATACAATTTAGTACAGTGTACCAAATAGTAAACCAATATCTTCTCGTAGGTAAATAGTTTTAGGGTAATATAATATTGTTTCTTCATTAATAAATATGTCAATTTTAACTTAATTTAACAAATTTTATATATATATATATATATCAACAGACCATTTTATGTGGATGTTAACATTGTGCACCCAGGTTGGCCACAAAATTTGCAAGGATACTTTAGTATATCAAATTTAATGAAATTCGTCGGTGATTTTATAGAGAAAACTGAAAAAACTGTTCAGCAAAAACGCACTTCCGGCTAATTAATTTTGCTTAGATGGTAGATGGCTTAGATGTTTTTGATTAGAATTGTATAATCAACAATGATAGCACTTAAAAAGAAAACATAACCATAACATAACCTTCCAAAATTACACTTAAATGAAATTTCCCGGAAAATGTTCAAATAAAAGATATTTGTGTAGTTGATATATGAAGTATAAAGAAAATCGTTGGAGCCATTTTGCGACAAAATCAAAAAAACTGAAGAAAAAAAAACATTCATTAAACCTTGGAAGCTAACTGCACAAATACAAATTTTATAACTTGTATTTTAAACTTGTTTTTCCGGTAGAAGTTGATTTTTGGATGGAGCTAAGAGTCAACAACTTTAAATACCACAACTTACATTACTGGACTGGATGTCAGCGCTGTCATGCGTACATATAACAAATGTTTGTAACATTTGTATAACAATATATGAGTTATTAAGTATAAATACTCGGTTATTAAAAACTCCTTTAGTAATTAAAATTTGAATTTGATTATACAATTCTTTGTAATATTATTACAATATTTTTCAGTAAGAAATAGTGTGAATGTATCAGATTTCTACAGACCAGTTTCAAAAAAAAAAACAAAAAAAAAACTATCGCATCCGGGACACCTGCAAATCTAAATTTCCGGTGATAGATATTTTCACAACTGAATGAAAAGAAAATTAAAACTAAAAAGACATAAATAAAAACATCTCAATTTATTCACAATAAACAACACCTGTTGAAAAGTAATATTGTACTTTGTAAATTACGACACATTCAATCGATTAACAGCACAGCTAGAGTGCGCTAGTGGTAGTCGTGGAGAGCCAACATTGTCGTTATAACAATATGAAATATTAACGTACAGTAGAAAGTGAAGGACTAACAGAGAGAGAGAATATATATTGCCTTTATTATTATAACGAAATTTTGGTCAATAAGTTCCACGTTATATTGTTTATTATTTTTCATTGATTCGATAGAATGTTACATTGTTTGTTTTTAATATTTACTTCCAAATTATAGTTCAATATACATTGTTAGGATAGGTCAATATTTTTCTGAAAGTTTATTTTTATAATTTGTATTAGTGCCTCCTTTTGTTCAAGAATTACGACTCGTTTCCTGTTTAAATCTCATCATTCAACTTTTCCCTTTCCTTTTGCAACCCACACAATAACAACCAAACAAACGTTTAGTGATTATTCCCCCAAATATCAATTTAAAATTACGAATAAAACCAGGCCGGAAATACTCACAGCCTTTTAAATTTCTCTCACTCCTTACTTAGTATGGAGGAAGTATCGCGTTCTTGTCAAAGTAGTTCTCTGAGTACGAAAAAATCTTTTTAGCAAATGGTCTGTGCGTGTGCGTTGGTGTATATGTGTGTGTCGTGTGTTAACAAAACATCTCAAAAACGATAAGTTAAAGAAACCTCAAACTTGTTGGTATCACCAACTTATTTGACACAAAGGTTTTGGTCAAAATCCTTCAACTGGAAAAGCGACTTTATTTTGTCAGTTTTTCGCAATTTTCTCTAAAAAATTTGCAACGAATTTTGTTTAAAACTTCTTATGCTAATCTACAAAATCCAAATAATGCCGATCATTTATAACTGAAACATTTCTCCAGGAAAATTGATTTGTGGAGCGTTTTTGGGGAAAGTGCAACGTTAGAGCTTTTCTTCTAAAGTACCATTTGGAGGAAATGAAAATGAATGGCTGGATTTATCATGTGGGTCTGACTTGTAAACTGCCCATTTAGTGGATCTGATAGAAGTTCCCATAAATAGTAGTCATATTCATGTTATGCTCTAAAAACCAACAGTCTAAATCTAACCAAGCCTCCTTCATTTTTAGTAGAAGTTTCAAAAAGTGAATATATGAATTTAGAAATGAATAATTGCAGTAAGAATGATGTTGTGTGATTTGGCAGTATGATCGTCAGAAATGGCCGTTTTCCAATCTCATTGCTTCTCAAGAGCAGTTTCTCAAGAATTACCTGGCGGATATCCCACCGCTCCTAACACACGGATAACACTTAGTACTGACACCTCTTGCGCATCCACTATCCAGTAGCATATGCTGAGAGATAGTTTATACTGATCTATTTTTATTTGGCTTTGGCGTATCCATAGCAGCACAGACACACAAATCCATACTTACTTATATCTGAATATTCATAACTTGTCCAGGCGACTACAATGGTCACCAAGGTGTAAAGAAATAGCCAATTTAAGTGAGCCGCAATGAATACATTTAGTTGTGGTGAATTTAACTTTGAAGCCATCTGATGTAAACAACCTAACTCCAGTAGTTCTGACTTGAAACGTCTAAGTTTAGCCAGCCAGCCGGAGGGCGAGCCTTGGGTGAATTACTTACAGTCCAGTGGATTACCTAGCCCAAAGGCCTTCCATATCCAGTTGAGTGGAAATTGTTATTAGGCTGGGTAGATGACTAAATGAGAAAGGTGAAATGTTCGTGTTTTTTCTCTTAATACTATTGTTGAAGTTATCGATTTTTTACTTTCTCTTACTGCTGTGACAGAAAATATTACATTATTATGGAAAATTGTAGCAAAACATTTAATTTTTAAAATTACTGTTTGGGAAAGCATAAAGTATTATAAAATGGTATATTAATGGGAAGTTACCTTTATTCTTTGTCTTCCTTCACCCAGAATCCTTTCTAGATTTACTTTTCCCAGGAAAATGTTTTGAATGCAAGTGATAGACTTACTCGTTTAATGTGAATCTACACCTGTTGATAGAAATAAATAAAAAATCTGGCGTGGAACATTTATCCCACAATCATCTGGCGCAAAAGGTATTAGGTCAGAAGCTTCCATTTTTGTATTTTGCGGATACATTCTGCCTCATGTACTCTTTAAACTTCATGGCAATAGCAATTTGCAGAGACAGTCCTTCCTTGGTCCCTATCGTGGGTAGAAATTTCACTTTCATTTTGATTGTTTTTCTTTAATATAACTTTCTTTAATAAATGTTATATATATGTTATATACATTATTTCCATCATAACAATAAAAGAAAATAATATGTTAACTAGTAAGGAAATCAATTAAAAACATTCAGTTTATCTAAAGTTAGGATTAACTATTAAGCCGTTCATAAGTGGGAATAAAATCTAACAAAGGAGTAGACAGTAAATTGCTTCTTTTCTCTTTGGGAGCAAAGTAAAATGAACTATATATAATATATTAATGGGGCATATCTGTCTGTCAGTCGGTGCCATATGAGACACTTGTCCCAATCCGTGATCTTATGATGCTACCAGGGTGACACATATAGCATTTCATATATGTATCTTTACTCAACTTAACTTTGCATTGTTCTTGACAAAAAGTTTTTATATATAACTTCATAAAGTTAAAGACTGTAAAAGTTACTGTAAAATTTTTTTTGCAACGCCTTCAATAAGAAATTTATTATGTTTATATATTTTAAAATGATATTAAGATTGATTTAAAAGATGATTTGACGATAATTTTTAATTAGTTGAATGGCTTCCATAGGACCTTGGATTTCCACTAAGTGCTTAGTCTTCCTAGCCACTTCTTCAGGGAACTTGGCGTCCCTGTGGGTATCCAAGCCTATCAACACGAACTACACTTGAAACTCTGACATACCCTATACTCATACACTACACACACGTGCTACAGAGTAGTTGATTTGGGCAATAATTGAGGTTAGCGTACCTAAATCCGCTTTAAAAGATAACAACAGAATCTGTCAGCAGGTGTATTGACGTTTTCTCATTCATCTTCCCAAAGTAACCAATGAGTTGAATACGTGGATAACATCTGGTATTTCAACCAGGGACAAAAGGAATATGCATACTACGACGGATAAAAACCCATTAGGGTGCTAGCCACTTTCTAGGCCAATCTTCTTCAGGTGCCCCGTAGGCCTACAAAGCTCTTCGAGGCAACGTTTCGTCAACATGTGAAGCCTATTTTTGTGCTAAGAGTGATTCAGGCTCTGTTCTTTTCCGGAAGTCAGCTGCCTAGTCAAGTCTTAGCCAGCACAGTCCAGAAGGATTCTTCAGAGCAATGCACTCTTGACTTCCGCTTTGTTTCTGTCAGCTCTTCTGAAGAGATTGGTCGCTTATCATTGAAGGACAATGGCTTCAAAGACGGAGGCCAGTGTACCTTCGCCTTAGTGCCAGCCATTCACAGAACTTAACCTACAGGCGACACCTCATACATTCAGACAGCAAACAAGGGGGCCTGCAGTATTTCTAGTGTACTTGGGTTTAGCAAACCCATAGACCTGTTCTAACCTATCGCTATACACATTAGTTCACACTCACTCAAAGAATATTTATATACGGCCACATTCTTTGTACATAAATTCACATCCGAGGTAGTTAAATCTTTCAAATTGCATCGGTTTTGAATTCATAGCCAATTTCTCTTCGTCTCTAACATATAGTGCTTTGTTTAACTTAATTAATTGCAGAAACATGAAGGAACAGACTCGTGGTATTTTTTCGATCAAATCTACAATTATCTACATTTGATAATATTGATTATTATTGATTTGACAATAATCTACATTTGATGTAAATTTCCTCAAAAAAAATAATTTGCTGAAACCTGCTTACATGGATAGTAATCTATAATTCTCATTGAACTTAGGCTATATATTAAGTGTATAATTGTTCTTCCTTCATAACAGGAAGTGGAAGTATTTTCGAAATGTTTTTTTACCGGAAATATATGTTTTGACATGAATACGAAAAAAGTATTGTAGCAATGTCTGTGTTTTGTTTGTTAACATTTCAATCTTTTGGGAGAGGGGGTATTGATATAATCGTTATATCTCATAGACGTTAACCTCTACAGCCACATATTCTGTTTTATGCAAATAAACTTCGCTACATATTCCACGGTATAATACAAATATACGTCTATTTATTTGTTTAAATCTTAGATATAAAATTAAATTTAAAAAACATTAAGGAGGCATTACAAATTTCTATAAGAAAACGGGGTATATACGTACATAAAAAATTTGGAAACCACTGGAATAATGTTTGTATGGGGTTACTACGAATTAGTAGCAAATACTGATCACGAAGTCCAGAAAGTTCAAAGGCTGGGAAACTATGGGTTTATTTATGTTTATTTAGTTAGAGTAGAAATGGAAGGTATGGTTTAGTAGGGTTTAAAAGAAAGCATTATTCCGTATAGACTACATTCCAAGCAGTGCTGGTTCAAGTATTGAACAGAAACACATCTTGAAATACCCACTTACCAGAAGAAAAGTAATTATACAAAGTACATTCCAATGTGTATATTGTATAGTCTTGTTGAGAAAAGATCTCCTAGACATACCACAATAACACTTGTAATGGACATTTATAACTATTTTGTTATTAACTTGTTTTTATTATTGTCTACAAGTTAGTTTCCATTTTACTCTCCCACTCTTTCTCTATATGTATAGAGTGAATTGCATTTTAGATGCTTTTATTTAAATTGTAAGGCAAGAGAGTTGTAATTAAGGTTAATTATTGTAAAAGCTTGAAGCAGAACTTAACTTTCCTGTGTAATTGACCTTAAAATCTATAAGATAATAATAATTTACGAGAAGCTTTTAAGTCTCGTGATGCCGACCTAAACATACATATCTTAAAAGTGAGCAATGCGGCATGCAATAGCTCAAAAAATCAAGGCATGCATCAGTGCCTTTCCGTGCTTATGGCACTAATTTCTAGAGCAGCCATCTTCAATCAAGCTCAGCAAATCCTTAAGTTTTTTTCAGCCGTTAGTGCCCCATAAGTAGTCCAACCGTCATATAGTTGTACCTTGGGGGCCTGACCGAGTAAATGAAATACTTCCTAACCGATCAGAGCCTGGCGATCTACCAAGTCTTTATCATTCAGTTCCTAGCGGATGACTTGATCAACTACTTAGAAAAACTATAGAACGGTTCAGTATCGACTAAGAAACAAACAGTGCCATTCGTCTCCCATTCCCCAGCATCCTGCCTGCCCAGAAGTACTCAGCTGTGAATGTAGGTCCTCATTAGCGCCTAGATTATACATATGAAAATCACAAATTGACAATGTGAAACATTTATTAGCAATTAGGAAGAGAATCTGCAAGAAATTTATAGGAGAAACTATTGCAATTCTTGAGGAAATTTCTAATAATAATAATGATGTAAAATGCAAGAAAGTTTCAGATAAAATCCATCAACCGAAAGTGCGACTTCGCAGAATAGACTTATGAGATCTTTGGAAATTTCTCGAATGATTTTGTTTAAACATGGAATGCTAATTGTACAGATACACTTTTCTAACTGTACAAATACTTATATTTGAAACATTTATCTGGAAAACAAAATTCAATTTTAGGATGTTTTGTGGAATTTGTGCCATTATTTTAGTACTATTTGAAATGACTAATTTCAATAAATTTTTTACTACGATTTTTTATATAGAAAGCGAACAAAATTAACGTTCTAAATGGACTAACTCTAATTCACTTTTAGCATGTTCAATACTGAGCAGAAAATAAAAGAATCAGGAGATAGATAGAGAGAGAGAGAGAGAGAGATAGATAGAGAGAGAGAGAATGATAAAGAAGAGTAAACTTAATTTTATTCAGTTACAGATAAAAAGATAAAAAAAATGAATAAAATAAAAGAGAGTGGCAGAAGAGAAATAGTTAAACTAATCCAATATTCATTATTGAGACTTAATTTATTATATTTCGAATTTTATAATAGTACATGAATGTAGAAACTATGTTGAATATGAAATAGAAGTAAATTAGTTAGATATAATGTTCGTCATGTCATGAAACCTATGTAACGGTCAAGGACAAGGCCCCCGGTCACATAGGGCCTACTACAAACTTAACTAATTATATTACAATACCATTGAATTTTCAAGATTATATCAAAATCGAATTTTCACCTAAAATACATGTTTTGAGGTACCCTGAATATAAAAAATGTTTTGTTGCAAATAGTTTGTGTGTGTGTGTGTGTGTGTGATACAGTGTGTATCTAGGAAAGAGTGTCTTTCTTCAGTGGTTTTTCTTTTCGCGAACCCCCCCCCCCAAATTGCTACAACGATTTTCTTTAAACTTTCTTTACAATCTCAATACATAAATAACCTATCACTTTTATTTCAAACTGAAGCTGTAGACTCGGGTAACTTTAGTGCATACATGTTCTATTTCGGGATTTATTGGAGTGGGCAGGCATGCAAGCAACTGTGAAGTAGTTGTGAACTGTGAGGTAGTTGCGGTGATGGAAGCTTTTCAAAAGAACTATGCTGACGGCAGAAAGATAATGTGACTGATCGACTCCATGTCTGCGATCTGTGCACAGGGATATCACATACTTCCAGCAACGGTGTAAAAGTAAAAAGGCCAAGGAAGTCAGAGCCAAACTTATGCAACGTTGCTACAAAGTAATTTATGAATGGATTCTACAGTCACTACGAGATTTCTGGCAATGAACAAGCAGCGAGTTGGCAAAACAAGGATATACGGAGCTGCAACCTCATCTGCCGGTTGGTCTCGATATAGTTATCGCCTTGATTAAAGGCAAGTTGATAACAACCCACTAGCAACGGCAGAAAGAAGCGGCAAAAGATAAAGGATGGAATCCTTTCAGAACCTGCCGATGAAAGTCTATGTCGTCTAATTCCCGCCTCCTTATTTTCTACACAGACAGGATTACCTACATAAACATTTTCATAGAATTACATCTTCATCTCCATAAAATCGGTATTGTGGAGTCGCCTAATTGCCAGCTGTGCCACTCGGACTACCGTTCAATGTACTACATATTTTGAATTGTTTGGTCTTTCTGACTTTGCAGGTGGTTCCAATCAGCAAGCCAATTTTTTTAAACAAGTAGCAATTTATTGGGCAAAGCAGATGAATTTGTAACCAAGCCAGCGAGCGTAAAAAAAACAACTTTTTTCCATAAAATTTCATTTTGGAGAGTTCCAGGAGAGCTGCACTTGAGCTTTCCTCTAGAGTGCTACTTGTTTTCGTTACAATATCTATTAATGTAATATTACACATAAATATTAATGAATATTATTAAAATCACTGTTAGAGTTCCAAATTTGAGGAAAATCTTTTAACCGGAAGTACTAAACTCTCGATAGATTTTAGGATTTCTAAAAACGGGCTACATCAATTTTCCATAAACATTGAACGCACACTGGAGAGATAATAAACCTATCAGTTTTATTTGCAACATTCTATTAGAAAATTGTTTTTTTTTTAAGAGATTCTGGGGAGATATGCGAATAAGTTTTGTAAATTTAAACTATCATTATAAGTTTTGCTACAGGATCAGAGAGCGCAGAGAGTGGTTTGTTACTGAATCAGAGAGCGCTGCGAGATAGAATTTAAACATTATACATTAAATAAGTGTAATCCCACGATCTTAGCAGACCCAATTACAGATTTAGTGAACATCGCAATCAAAGAAAGTGTGTGAATGTATCACACTACATTTTCTTTTTCCCGATGAGAGGGGGGGGATTTATCCGTTATAATTTAGCCATCATGGTGTAGGCGAAAAGCATTAGAGACAAATAAAATAAAAAGTGTATGAAATCTGAAACAATGAGTGCAATTACTGTACTCCACAGCCGGGATTTTGTGATTTTGGAATGTGTAAGTTGATAATAGCAAACTCTCAAAGTAATGCAAGGTGAAATTACAGACTCTCAAAATAATGTAAGTTGATAATAGCAGCCTCTCAAATAAAAGTTCTGGTTCTTATTAGCGAGACAAGATTTACGGTATTAAGGTATTACGGATTTACAATATTACTGAAATTTCAGTTGCTCCTTCATTAATACACTTTTGTGATGGAACCAACAGCCATGCAAGTTCACCACAGAAAGGCTGGATCAATACGTCCATTAGCAATCGCATTCAAGGTGCCCCACTAAGCCTCCAAACCCACGTCAACTACGCATTACACCCACTACTATGCCCACAAAAGTGTACTGCCGAATCGGCTTC
Organism: Triatoma infestans; assembly: GCA_011037195.1. Lineage (NCBI taxonomy): Eukaryota > Metazoa > Arthropoda > Insecta > Hemiptera > Reduviidae > Triatoma > Triatoma infestans. Next base: position 44,817 of record JAAEAF010002749.1, on the reverse strand, counting down.
AACAACTATAGCCAATCTTTCGACCAGAAGGAGTATTTAGCTAAGTGTAAAATAAAGCCGGCCATCTGAGGGGCTTAACAGTCTGTGCCACCAGATGAACTATGAAGAGAAAACAACAATAGGTGCATCAACTTCAACCTTGAAAATTTCACCAGGTAAGCCACCCTTCTTTTCCACTGTTAGAACAAGCAAGAGTTGTAACTTGTCACCTCACTCTTCAGACGACTCACAAGCCAACTCTACCAAACTACTACATTCATCACGCTACCAACAAACATCATAACTCTCTTCGCCCGGTCACTCTACCCTCTATAAACTCTCCCTTCTCTCTTCTAATATTCATGCCAGTAACTGTGTTTTCATTTACACATTTACACCGTTTATCAACTACCATTTCCTGCTACCATTACACTCTCCTATAAAAGTTCTGGTCTTTATTATCGAATCTGGATTTACGGGATTAATGATTGCTGTAATTTTTGGATATCAGTTGACCCTTCATGTACACACTTTCAATATGATCTCAAGATATCTTTATATAGGAGCAGATCAATATTCAGCAAGTCTACAAGTTACGCTGCAACTCTCTTACGCTATAATCCTTACTTTACTCTCTCATCTTCCGTAACAGTCCTTACAATGCTTTTACAAGTCTCAAGTGTTTAGGGTTATAAATTGTTAGGTCATTCCAGGTATAATTTCAGTTTTTTTTAAGGAGAGTTATAATAGGTAAGACTAAGATGACGAAATACGTTTATAGCAGTTTATCATTGTAAAGGCAATATTTTGTAAAACATGCAAAAGCTTGTACAGATGACAGATAGTTGAGTAAGTTGATAACTTAACAGGATTACGGAGTAACCTGTCAGGAATGATTAATTCACTAGTTGGAGTTTAATGCTGGTTGATCCGTTAGAACCTCTCCATCTCTGGTTGGAATTTGGGTGTAGCCTGGGTTGGAGAGGTGAAGTTGCGAGCAGGGTAGTCGCAATCATTTTCCGGATTTCCTACACTCAGTGGATTTTCCGATCAACTCTATATTATTCATTTGACCGCACCAAGTGAATAGGAATAGTTTGAGTGAAGTTATCTTATGACTTGTGTCTAAAACAGCTGCGGTAGGCTTGCAGATGTTAGACCTATTTCGACTATGTGCAAAGTAAAGTATTTTATCCCAAAACTGCCATGATCAACGTCCAAAGTGCGTCATTGACTTTTTTCTTTCAGGAGATACGTCGTCTTAAACTATGTTTAAGATCTCAGTAGGACCCGAAGTCCTGAATAACCTACGCCTAAAACCGAGAAATCTAGCCAGAAAGGAAGCTCATAATTTAAGCATTGAGTTGGAAAATTATTGTAAGAACAAGCACGTTTGGACAGAGAGAGACAGAGAGTGAGAAAGGAAAAAAATGACGCTATATAGAGCGTGTAAAAGACCATTTCCGCATTATATATATAATATAAATGAATATACTGCAGAGCATCTGGGAACAGTCGGTTGTCGGCCCGGGGAAAGCAAAAGAAGGGTGTGGTTTTGATATTAAAGGCATCAGATATATTCTGTGCACGTTGGACCAAAAAGTGAGCGAGTGTGGGTATCCGATTTGGGCTAGTAGGTGGGGATGTTTAGAGTGCGGCCCGGCGAGAGAGAGACAGAACAGCTATGTCTCAAAGTTTTGACCGATCAATTATTATTTATTGAGTCTCTCGTCTCTCACTCCAATATTGCTCTTTCTTTCTTTCTCTCTCACTCTCTTTCCATCACCCTGACTATTACTAATACCAGGATCTCGACAGTATGAGAGTGCGTGTTTTCTCTGTACGGACGAGCGCGTAACACCGATCTGACACACGAGCATTAGAGATTTATCACTCCCATTGATACTTGTATCAGGCCGGCCGGCGCTGATAAATGACAGTGGAAACATTTAGCTAGAAGCCTCTGGTATCCATAGCCAACACACCGCTGTTCTAGTTCCTCCTCCAACATATCACATTCCTCATACCCCTTACTCTCTCACACACACACACACACAGAAAATCATATTCACACGCACTATCCAACAACCTTCTAATAACTCGTTGGTACCACATGAACTCTAGTAACTAGCACCTACTGCTGTGAAGGTTGACACTTTCTGGGAAAAGAATTTTCGCATTACTGTAATTCGGGACAATCGCTCTCTTTCCAGAACCCACAGTCGGAAAAATAAATTTCCTTTAAACAAGGAATTATTAGTAACTTCGTTAACATTAATATGTCCATATGTCCACTATCCATATTAATTTTAATATGGATAGTGGGGAACCATACATAACATAGTCGTTTTTAGGACACATCAGCTACATCATGATGTAATCATGAAATCTTGAAAAATCAGTTTTCCTGGAACAAATGTTTTAAATAAAAGTGAAAAGTTTTTAGTATTTTAGATTTTGTTTCAACGGTAGGAGCAACAAACGACTGACTGATACTTTACTTACAATTATATTTAGCGATATTTTGTGTGGAGAGAAAAGAATTTATAAATGGTAGAGTGCCTGAGCAAAGAGTGATGTTGGTAACATTATGAATGTACAATGGGTAGCGTTGGCTGTTGTGATTCATGCTTGTCTTAACGTAGATTAGCTAGTATGGCTAATTGGGTGCATCTTTGAAGGTTGATCTTGGCATTTGGTAACTGCTTAAACGTTGATCTAGAGAATACCTCAAGTGTTCAGATTTCTGGCTCTTTTTTTGTTATCCCAGTTTCTCATATCTACAGGCAACTTATAGGTGCGAAATTTAGCTCTGCAAGTGAAGCTCATGCGTCAATACATTGAAGTGGACATGACTGAGGGGATTGTTGCGTACTTGAGCATTGCGCTTGAAAGCATAATGGTGGTGCTTCGTTCGCATAATGATGGAACTCATCAACGTCTCGTTAAGAGAAAATTGCAATAAAGTGAAACAGGAAAAAGAACCTTTTCGTATAGTCGCAGTTCTGATTTTCGTTAAACACTAGGAAGTTTGGCAATCCACTAATTCTTCTTAACATTAACTAACATAAACGGTGGTCTCTCTTATTAAGATGGCACTATGAAGGAAAGCCTAAGGTCCCCCTCTCCTACATTTTTTCTAAACTCAATTTTCCCAGAAAAAGGAGGTTACAAATAAATGTTAATAGATCTCCATGTGTCCTGGCATAAGTTTATAAAGTCTAAGCCGTTTTTGACTTCAGAGGTTATGAGATCTAGACTTCAGTCTTCCAGATCCAGATCCCCTGGTCATAATGGATATTACAAACACCAAGTTTGAGCTACCTATAAAGTAATAAGCGTCCATTTCTAAGTACCCCTGTTGCGGACTTACAACACGACCAAGTAGTTCAAATACGACCAATACAAATAATAAATTGTTTATTAGAAAATAAAATGGCATTACTTGCCAGAACGCATCCGTTAGTACAAGAGAGGGTCAACAATAGAAATTTATGCCTAAAGCATGAATTTCTTTGCCGCCCCTCAAGAACTGATATAATAAAAGTGTAAAGGTATATTTAATAAATATATTTTGTAGATCTCATTTTCCATTTTTTTTTTAAATCAAAAGAAATATAAAGAGAAAATATTTTGTACTTATTAATAATGTCGAAATTTCCTCATATTTCATTATCAGAATTTTTTTATAACAATCTTATTTATTTAAAAGCTTTTTCTAATTTCTCTATTTGCTGCCCCCTCTTGAACATTCACCTGATACCGATTGATTGAAGGTTTACCGTTTCGTCTGCTGCCCTAGGGATGGAATTTGATAAATATAAAATTTCACCCAAATTCATCCTGTATTTAGACAAAAACTTAAACCTGGGCCTGGATTTTCATTCTAGTCCCAGTGGTAGGTATTCTTTAGGGGTAGCTATATGGGCCCGAGAGGGCTTTGGATAGCGTAGGGTTTACTTCCCTCCCCTTTTGGGAATAATAGACAAAAACTTGAGGAAAAACCAAAGAATGGTTAGCTAATGTGCAGGGTCAGGAGAATTTCCTATGAAAAAGTTGCATAGTGCAGTTTATATAATTAAGATTGCATACAAACTATGAATATAAGAAATGAAAGACAAAAAAAAACTGCGGTTAATGGATTTTTTGTTGAATGGGTGTCTTATTAAAACACCAGAATAAATAGGATGGGGAGTTTAAGGCGATTACGTAAAAAACTAAAAAAAAAAAAAATATTCTTTTTTCTCTTTCTACCGCTCTAAGAGGAAGAAAAATTATGTCAGATTTTCAAAATAAAGTTTTTTTACTTCCCTTAGTTGCGGAAGTAGGTGTATGAAATCCCGGAGACTAAAAAAAGGATTTTTGGAAGAAGCACTTTCTCTTCCATCCTCTCTCTTTCATTACCCAAATACATATAACCGTCAGAAGGAATCCCTTATCCGGAAGTACCGTTCTACTTGAGTGAATTTTTCTTTTCTCTTTTTGCGATTTTCTCGAATATGGCTCCAACTTTTTGTCTAAGACACACGTGTTTTATCTAAATATTATTTCACACATTCTTCTGGGTAAATAGATTTCAATTGGGTTCTGGAGGAGCGGCGAATTTAGGCTTCCCTTCAAATTATTACTTCACTATCATACACGGTTGTACCATCCGAAATGATTTAATGAAAAGTAAATGTCTAGATAAAAAAAGAATCCCAGCTCCACAAAAAAAAAAAAAAATCGATTGACGACTAATGTGAATTTAATCGTTTTTTTTTTTTAAATTTCCCGCGATTGTCTTGACGGAAGTACTTGCTAGTTTTCACTTCACTTATTCTATCAATCTTTATTTATCACTTCTTTTTCCAAGAAAATTTATTTAGGGTATTCTGGGAAGGGGTTAAAGCTGGGAGGTCGAATTTTTCTTTCATTAAATATATTGTTTTATCAAGTGCTAGGTTCCTCATCTGTATAGTATTGGTAGTAATTTAATTTTACAGTTATAGAGTGTGTAACAAACATAAGGCCTTACAGCATTTTGATAGACTTGCTTAGTCCCCTGGTGAATACGGTTTGTTGATCATGATCGTCATGGTGATGAGAGTGGCAGTACTGGAAGACAAGCCTGATCCTTTTCCGCCACAACCTGTTTCGTTTTGTGGTCATCGATGCGTTCGCGATCGCCCATCAAACAGAATTTCTTGATAAATAGTGTGAGATTCCAGAAGTGCACAGGGGAGGGGGATCTTTACTTGTCTGTAACATAACATTGTTAATCAAAGATGGGTGAACACCGGAAATCTATCGATGACCACAAAATGAAACTGGCAATTACGGAAAAAATCTCTTAGAGTTTCAATATTGTTAACTCTTCTGTTTCGCTCGTTAAGGATGAAACTAAAGACTTGTTTTTAATTTTTGAAGAAATCGTTGATAATTGTTGAGAACCTCTGCTTTTATTCTTCAAGGAGTCCTTGATTTAAAATTCCTTCTTCAATCTGCTAGGGGTATGAAGAAAGTTTATTTTAATAGTGAAAGTGTAGATGCACTTACAGTGAGTATTGCCAATTATTGTTGCTGACAACTTCCTGACGATCCTTTAGAAGGTATTGAAACTTTGACTTTCACTTTTGACTAAGAATTTTTAGTAGAATGTATGGTTCTAACATCTACACAATATTAATACAAATTAGAAACAGTCCTAGATTTCCAAATTTGAAGAAAATCGATTAAACCTAGGTGCAAATTTATAGAATAAATTTTTACTACCAAGTCGATTTTCTTTAAACTTGAAATTCTATAACCGCATATTTATAAACCAATTATATTTATTTGTAAATTTTTTCCGAAAAAATTGACTTTAGTTAATTCTACGGAATTGTTATGTTAAACTTCAAAAAATGTCATTTTGGTTTGTTCAATGTTGGCGCAATCACTGGACAATAATAGAACCACATCACTTCTTTTTTCTCGAAAAAATTGATTTTGGAGGGGTATTGGAGTCTGCCAGTTAGTTTAAATTTAATCCACCTCCCTTTTAATAACCAGCCTAACTCAACAATAACCTTGCAATTTTAAAGAAAATGTCTTGATTAAATTGTATTAATTGGAGTTTGAGAAAGTCGTGTGATTATTTCACAATTCATCTTTTTCAATTTTTTTTATTAAATCTCCTTGAATAAAAGTTAATAATTATTCAAGAAAATTGTCCAATAGCAAAACATTTAAACTTCACAAGGCAGATATTATTTGACACTAAAATCAATAACCATCAGCTGGGAAGGAGACTTCCTAAACAAATTATCATCCCATATCCGATACCTGTCTCCGGTAATTTTGGATGCCACATTGTCATAGATAGTTTAATGGATAAATGTTCCACTTTAAGATAACTATAATCAACCAAATACAGTCGCTCTATTTTAATGGTTTCTTGATTGCTGTAATAGTTTCTCCCTATTATTTAACGGTTTCTATCTCTTAATTATCATTTCACAAATTTAACATTACTGTAATTGGATCTTTTTTAAATCCCTTCTTTAGTATTTTAATTTTGTTTTCTGTTCTAAAAAAAAAAAAAAAAATTCCGTAAGGGGGGAAGTGGATTAACCACTTCATCAAGGATTTTGGCTTCCTGGATTACCCTGTCTTACGAACAACGCTAACACTGATACACATCCAACATTTACCTCACTGTTTTCTTAACTGATTAAATTTGAAATCTATATTCATAGGATTTCCGGCCGGTAAATTAATCGCTAAAATTAAAATGAGTGGTCAAACATTGACTACGTTTCATTTCATTGCAGAATCACAATAGGGAACAATTTTTCACGGCTTGTTTTTTTCTTGGAGATAGCCATGTGGATTCACAGGGGTTATGGATAGTACAGTGCTTTGTCCCTCACCATTTCCATGAATTCATCTCAACATAATTCAATTCTGCTAAATTCTTGCCTCGGCTTCAATATGCCTAAATACGAAACTAACTGTATGCGCAATACATAGTATGTACTCGAGACTTCCCTTTTCTACTTTATACGCTCTGAGGGTGCCTGTATTGTGCGATACCATAACCAGTAAACCAGATAAACTCCATACCAGTCGATTGGTTTTGAAGGTATTTAACAACCTTAAGGAAGGTTTGATACCCTTCCTTAATTTTTTTTTACTCGGTGGTTTCAATGTCTACCGGTCTACCTCAGCCGCTAGGTCATTATGTCCTTCAAACCTTATTATTTTTATGAATATTTACATTTTTAACTCTATCGAGTTTGGAAATTTTTGTGGATAGAGGGAGAAATCCAAGTCAATTATTTAAGTAATAGACTATTTATGTTAACGGTGGCATAGTAGTTATTTTATTAACATAGTAGTTATATAACATAGTAAGTATTATTTAAATTAATATATATATATACTTTATGTATATAGATATAATAGAAGAATATAATATATATAATATATATATATAATAATGTATATAATATTGTTAATTTTGTATATATATAATTTCTCTATATAATCTATTTTCTCATATATATTGCTATAAATTTCTAATAATTCCCTTATTTGCTAATATTATTTTTAATAATTTTACTAATTCCCTTATATCATTCTTATATAATATAAAAATATCCAGTAGAAAATAGGAGATTATTGTCGATTGGAGCCAGACACCCAGAATTAAACTATATTATTCAACTAGTGTTTAGCATAATAGTGTTCTTTGAATAATGGTTTAAACTCAATGTGACAAAGAAAAGCTTTGATATTTCAGACAATGAAAATTTATTGGCAACGGTGAAATAGTTAATTTAAATTAAAGAGTCTATTAATTTTATTCGCAAAATAAATAGTAAAATGCACAGCATTCATGTTTCAACATGCTCACAAACATATAAATATAAGTTGAGGAAGAAAGATGAGAGTGATATTGCACTGTTCATTCCAGGAGGAGGTTCTCTCCCTTGGACAGCTACTTATTGCTTTCTGGCGGCACTCACTTCATTTTCCTTCTTGTATTTTTCTTTCTTTCTCATTTTTTTCCTTTCCCTTGCTGCTGGCTTCTTTTTCACAGCCTGCTTTATCTCATTTCTTATTCATCGGCAAGCTTTCTCTTTTCTCTCTGTTACTTTTGTATTTTTACGTACAATATATTTTCTACCGATAATGTTTTATTTTCTTTCTTTTTTCAGTTTTGATGATATTTATTTGGTTTTGAAGGATCAATCACTTTTCGTTCCCTCAGGAGTTTAGTTTTAAATATTTAATGGTTTTTTTCAACCACAAAGATGTAATGTTGAGTGACATTTTGGGTCAAAAAAACACCTTGGAGAAAGACAAATTTAAAAATCGCAATAATAAATTACTAACTATACCCTGCGGGACCAAGAGCAGAAGGTTGGACTAACAGGCAGTTCAGGGATCTTGGCATTCTAGCCTAATGCCACTTAACATTCACAGTACTCGAATAACCACATATGACGGCTTGCTAAGGAGGTTGACCTGTACAACTACATTGGTTTAGCGTACCCGCTGGCTCATTACTATGCGCACACATATGATTGTACACTGAAAACAAAACAGTGTAAAAGCCAGGGAAACCATAATAGATTCTTAGGTCTCACTTAGATTTCGCTATATATCTATTGTTTTGACAATAAATTCTATCATCACTTAAACATCACTATCATATTAAACATCACCGTATGATCAATTATTAGCAACAATCTTGGATGATTCAAATTAACTTAACGCTTTTCTCTTCCTTCAGTAATAATACTCTTCATTCTCTTCACTAAAACGAATCGTTTTTTACCCCTCAGTCTTACCTTACCAACAAAAAGTCTTACTAAACACGGCCTCTTCTAACTTCAACACAATAGCGGCAGGCGTTCCTCAAGGTTCTATCCTGGGTCTCATTTATTCATCACTTACATTATTAATCCTCTTCTCAAATCTCCTCATATCAACATACGCTGATATCTTGCTTTGTACACATCATCATGACACCATTACTACAGACTGACATCTGCAGTAGACAAACTGACGAAATACTGCACTAAATTGTAAATAGAAATAAATTTGACAATACTTACGTCATACTGTTTACTAAACGGCTGCAATCAACAACGAATTAAATACAATATTTTGATCCCCTGGCCCTACAAAAAGTCAAGTACCTCGGAATAACTCTGTACAACAAATTGAACTTCACACTATAAGACACTGTTCCCGTTACTGTCATACGATTCAAGAATGACTAAACAAAACAAACTCATACTGTACAAAGTCCTCATCAGACCGCAATGTTACTCAACGCTTCTTCCGCCTTGAATCATGACTACTAACAGTAACACCAAAAAATTGCATTTAAACCAAAACAATCATAAACTTATGACGACTCACAACGACACACTAAAATCGACCACATAAACTCTTCCGCAATCCCAATATATTCGTTCATTCCATATCTTCTCCTGAAAATCTTATCCACTCTAGTCTGTCATCCCAATCCATTCTGTCGCGAAATAGCCATCTAGGATCCTTCCATACATTACAGGCATAAAATATTGAACAACATTCTCTCTTAATATTTTGCTTAAGCCGCAGATTTTTCCCTCTTTTTCCTTGCGTATTTTTCCTTAGCCTTAACCCAAACATCCCTGAATGACTTCCCTTCTAACAGTCTGTAAGATGGTTACAATCTTAATTTACATTCACACTTCTTTATATTTCTATTGTATATATTTATGTACATAATTCCAAGCCGTAAATACTATTTTATCTTTTCTGATTATTATTATTATTATTTATGTATATACTGTTAATAAAGCTGTACCTGTCTACGAATCGTTTTAGCTAGATACGTTGGTCAAGTTCGATTAAGTTTGAGTACGATTTTTTTACTGACACAGTAATAAATTGGAAATCTACTTGCAGACCGTAGTTGCGAAAGTCTACGTCATGAAGAATTTTACTTCACATTTTGATGATTCTTAATTTATATTTCATCAACTTATCTCAGATTCTTCGACCTAAAATCTTGAAGAATTGATCACCCATTCTTCTATTACCTCTCAATACTGTTATTTCACAGTTTCACAGTTACAAGGCGTGCTATAGGTTGAGAGGTATTCTGCTGGCTGGCATCATCAGGGAGCCCAATAGATCTTTTAATACCGCATTGCACTATATCCCCTCCATTAAAAAAAACTCTTCATTTTGAGACTTTTTTTTTTCATCACAGCATGGCTCTTTCATTTAATTTATTGGTTTTTGTTTTCTTGTTCACAGTCTCAATTTTAACTTGCTTATTGATGAAGTGATTTTTGATTTCCCGAAAATTATCGGCAAACCAAAACAGACAACCAAATTAAAGGTGTACACCAAAATGCACCAAAATTAAATTTTTATTTCAGCGCAATGCAGATCTAAACCACAACAAGAGTTCATTCACGAAAATGAATCAACTATATTACAATTTACACAAGGATTTATTAACAACTTCACACCAAATACCCACACAACACAAATCAACCATTTTTCATTAAACACTGTTCTTTAAATCAACCATCCATTCATTATCATATGGTTTAATAAACTGCATAATATTAAGAACCCACGCATGCTTACCTAATAGACTGTAATCAGTTAATTTGTAAATTATTGATAAATTAATCAATGACATATTAGATCTATTTTTTTTAATTAACAATCCATTCATAAAGTGATAAAAAAGAAGATAAAATATTAAAATATCTAGTTTACGGTCCAGTGGGCGGGCATTTTTTTATTTGTTTATTCTTTAATTAAGTTTAATTTTTTTTTATATTATTTTTGCTGCGTTTGTTTAATTATAATTAATATATTCAGGAAGAGATAATTAACAGAGTTAATGAAGAATGTTAAATGTGAGAATGATACATTTTTAATTTAGATGACAATTTATTTATTTTATATTTAAGCCTTAACTAAAAAATAAATTTAAAAAGTAAACAGGTGAACGTACCTGTAGCCGCAATATGACTTATAGTTTCGTTCATTATAACAATTTACATTTGTATGAATATACAAATACATTATATGGCTTTGTATGAATAAATATGGAATTTTTGTCAGATCTGGAAGGTCAGTTATTACTGGAGATATCGTCTAAAGAGAGTGCTCATCTCGGGCAGGTCCTTCTGGGCGAAGGGTGTGCCGCTGTCAAAGGGAAGTGTCTGACAAATTTACCGTCACTTTAGAATGGTAGAAGTTACTAGGATTGGTATTTATGTACAGAGACCAAAGATTAGGTTTTAGATCAGTCTAGTACGGAGATAGTTCATAATTTTCCTGGCAAGAGTTCTTTATTTATGAGAGCTTCACACATGTTTACTGAGGTGATTTTGAAAAACTAAGAGAAAATCCATAAAATGTAATTTTCTCCGAGTCAGCCAGTCAACACTGACAGCGCTTGATGCATACTGATGAAGTTAGGTAGTTGGACATAGTTAGCAATAATAGGATACTAGATTTTTTTGAGTGCCTGGCGCAGAGTATCAAAGAAATGAACTGGCGGTTGAGTTAGCGTGTCAAGACGCTGGCATGTCTCTTGCGTCATCCAAACCTTTCTGTGGCATTTTTAGATGCCTACCTACTCACTTTTAAAACTGAAGTCCGATAACTCTCAGACATTATTTCGCCGAGGCCAATGCAGACAAAAGCCCTTCTATACTCGTCTGCCTTCATGAGGAATATTTTAGACCGTAGCACCGCCAGGATCATGGTGGTTGTACTGATCACCGGTCACCTGCCGACTCAACAGACATAATGTTGCTTTTTGGAATGATTGGCGGTGGGCGCTAGACTGAAGATGTATGTATCTTGAGTAATTGTGCGGCTCTAGGTGCACAGTGATTCTGACGGTGAGGAAAGGGCAAATCTGGACCATTCTTCGTTTAAATGGTATGGACTGCATGCTCTAGTTCGAGGAGATGTCACGATAAATTCCTCAGATCAGCTTAAATTTTGTATGACAGTTACCTAGGTTCGAATTACTTTCCCATCCAAATTCGAAAATTCAAACGATCGTATGTACTTTAAAGGAGCCATAAGCTCTGTCAGAGGCAACAATTCCGCATTGCCGCCATAACAGTTAGTCCCAGAAGCAAAAGAAAGGATAATTACAGTTAATTTTTTTAATCATTATATGTATAGAGATAGATTTGGAATCAACAGCCAATCTCTAAAATCATGTTTTACTGATTAAATCAGTAAGTCCGGTCAATTTATTTTAACTTGGCCATAAAAAGCATTAAATTATCAGTGAAATAAAACAACAAACATTAAAAAAAAAAAAACCTTTTTATGTTTATAGACTAAATAAAATAATACTAGTAGAAGAAAAAGAAGAAGGAGAAAAAGGGTAATAACTGTTAAAAAAAAGTAGGGAAATTTTGTATGACAGTTATAAATGAGTTGGCAGCAGTGTTGCCTAGGTAATATCACATATACATTTAAGCTGCCATAACGTCGTCCTGTTTATTTTTCTCATCATATCCGTATATGTATGCGGACCATCAGAGGAGTAAGGTTAGCCAACCTGAGCTACCCAGCTGTTTTAGCATCGTAAAAATTACGACTTCTTCATAGGGGAAGGATGGCAATTTTCAGGACGGGATATTATGTTTTGCAACTTTCTCGGATATTTTATTCTATTGTTTATTTCGGAGAATGTTAGTGTTTAATGGCCAGTTTTGAATCATTATAAAATTTGTAAGTCTATAAATAACAGTAATCATGATGATGTCTTTGTAATTTTTAAAGTGCCCTAAATTGAACATATTCACTGTTTGAACCTTTGAAGAAGAGGATTTGTGGGGCAGCCGCTACTTCAGGTTTCTTAGCGTCTCTATTGGCATTCTAGCCCAATATGAGCAACACGTAAAATGACATTTCCTCTCATTCACCCAATATGTAAGACCTGCAAAGAATACTGAGATTTTTTCGTGGGAGTTTGCTTCATTTTGTGGTCATCGACCGGTCAGGAGATGTTCGTTCATCTTCGGGATGCCATGATAAACAGTATGATATTGTACAATTGCACAAGGCAGAATCAGTTTTTACACAGACGGTCTGTGTGTAATATTTGGAATGTATAAACGACTAGCTAAACCCGGCCACGCTTCGCTGTGGCTCAGTCTGAGTTTAATTATTAGGAAAGCAAATAGAAATATTATAGTTAATATAGATTCAGCAAGAAAACACATAATTCAATTTAATACCCTACTTTGCGTTGCTGTGAACTGAAAGGAAAGAAAGAAAAAGTGTTTTTAACTGAAAGTCTTTTGTTATTGTAAAGCTGGTGAATGGACTACATTTTATGTTTGTCCCTTTTCAGCATAAACATAAAGATCAAATGGTATACCGACTCTGGAGCATGCGACATATAATTACCCATGAGAGAAGCATTCGTTTTCTAAATTCAAACCGCACACTTGCAAAGATTGTCCTTGATAGTCATAGCGAACGCAGGCGTATTGGAACTTGAAGTCGTTTGAACTCGAACACCATATCTGTCGGTATGAGTGGTATTCGTCGCATTCTTCACCTTTATGAGGTCCAGTGAGAATTGTTGCTTCAATTAGATTATTCATTAATTTGTAACTACTAATCGTGTACCTTGCATAACTTTGGCTGATTGATGTTTCGGAGTAATATAATTGGCACTCCTTTCAAATTTAGAATGTGTGGCGGTAATCCGGGAACATCGAATGAATTAAGAAATTCCTTTGGAAAATTCATAACCTCACTTTGGTCCAACACGGGGTCAATGGATTTCTATATCACTGTTTCACCTGCGATTCTGTTTAGAATCATGTTGTTCCTATCGAGTACGTCGACTTTTTAGCCGCTAGAATGGCTCCATGGCACACCATGCGTGATTTTGATAATTTGTCTCGATGCTTTGGAATACCTTGTCTACTAATACTGCGCGAGACTTGTGGCGGTGAGAGATACTATAAGTAGTTAAGAAACAGGTTCAGACAGCGCGCCACGATCGCAACGCGTCTGCGTCTGTCTATTTCTGCCAACTCGCGAAACGCTCGCAATTTCCCGTTTCCATGAGAACGTCTGAATAGAAAATATATATAAACACTCTTATAAAGAAATGCAACGTTGGGTCAAAATTTCAAGTCAATCCATCGACTATTTTTCGAGTTTTGCGGACACAAACATACGGATGCTGAATTTTTATATACGTATATAGATTATATTCTGTGCAAGTCTATAGTAAAACATTATTCATCAAGATATACTGAAAATAAACGAACGCCAGAAACCAGTCGATGACAAGAAAATGAAGCATGGTGGATATTGGGAGAGGGGATCTCTGATGTTTTCCAGCTCTGCGGATCCAAGCACAATGTGTTTTTCATACAATCTTACCTTTAAAGATAAAAGTCTTCCAACCAAAAAACCTGAATCTCAATCCTATTCGTTCAGGAAATTATAGGCTTTAATCATGACAAACCTGGAATCCCCTTCCTTGGCTTGAACGATAAGAATCTATCTTGTTTACAAACATGTTCAAAAGATTATTCGACAGACGATTAAAATTTGCTCCCTTTACAAGCGTAACCGAAACTTTTAATCATCCTTCGCGCAATCATCATGATAATATGTTTAGTGATTTCTGGTCTTTTAAGTCTTGTGCGTGAGTTCTTGAGTCGCTTGTCCATGAAGAGCCCAAAGATAGCGCACAGATCTGTAACAGGCAGGGAGTTGAAGAAACAACAGAAGCTCCGCCGGAGAGTAGAATTGTAAAATTATATTAATATAAATATAACAACTCTAAATATTATAATATTTGAATGATATTTTAAACTAAAATTTCTGCTTTCTTTGATATTTCTGGATTTTAAAGCATAAAGAAATAAGAATGGGGAAGATGATCCACAATTCTGTAACACAGTTTCCTTCGAAGTATCTTGAAAAAACTTTTTCTTCATTTAATGCAACATCTTAGCGCATACATTAAAACATGGAATTAAAAACTGGGTATCAAGGAGTTTTGTGCAAACGAATAGAATTTTTAGAATTTCATTGATTTTATTTTTAAGTGTTTAGTTGTCTGATATTTTTGGACTTACACAAAATTTGATTTGTGAAAAGTCTTTGGCTTTAAGTTTCGTTTCAGTTTATGTTCGACTACAAAATCAGCTGCTTCTTTTCTTTATTTTCCTTTGATTTCTTGTGGCTCCCTTGCCATCGTAGCATTTTAAGAAAAGGTCGTATAAATTTGGGACACGATTTTCATTTGGTTTGGAATGTTTTTTGCTCTCTCTCTGGCCTTAAAGTAAAGGAGGGAAAACACTCTTATAAAACACGCACTAACACTAATACACATACACAAGAAAACACAGAATAAGAAGAAGTAATACAGACTGATAAAACGAAACTAGAAGGAAAGCTGAATTTTGTTCCAAGGTTCGGAAAGTGGTGGGAGGGGGGAATGTTGCCTCCCCTCTCTGTATACTACAGCCTCCTTACCATCGGACGTAACCTCCCCCCAAACAAACTCTTCTTCCCCGGTTGTTCTGCCCTTATTGGTATCTCTCTTTTTCTCATATTGGAGGCCATCTAAAGTGGTGCCGCCTGTTGGTCAACGTGAAAAACTTTTTCCCTCTTTTCTACTTTTTCTTTTTTCCTCCCGAAAGCGCCTTTCTCTCATTTCTCCTATACATGCGGAAGACGAAAATTTATCTGAGATTTTACTCTTATTTTTTTTGATATATACATTTTTTTGTTTTTCATCTTCTGTTCCTTCTTACTGATTTTTTTCCGCCTTGTATGAAATATATGTAGGTGGAGACAAAAAAGAAATGCAAAAATATGACGCCATTGTTTTTCAAGCAAAAAACCTATATTTCTAGTTTCATTAAATCCGTGGTACAAAAAAAAAACTGCTTCCGTTTTTTCACGAAAAAGTCGAACATTGAAAATATGTGCTTGGTGTCTATGCTGCTTATTATGTGTTTTTAATTTCTCTTACTATTTCTATATATTACTAAAGATAGCTCCTGCAACCTTATTACTATAGACAGTAATTAAAACTATACGTCTAATCGGAAACACATACTTTTATTGGTGACATTCAGATAGATAGTATACGAAGTTTAATGAAAATCATTGGTGAGGTTTTTGAGAATATATAAAAAAAAAAAAAATCCCTCAGTAAAGTGGCACTTCCGATTGATTGATTTTCTCCAAAAACGTTGTGAAATGCGGTGGTAGTACGTAAATGGAATAGAAAGTTTGAGAACTTCTTGTGATTTCTCATTTTCTGAGGTATTTCGTTTTCATGCGCACCCAAAACTCATACACAAAAAATATTTTGTTTCGTACTCAAGACATACGTCAAAACTTGTATTTCGGCTGAAAACTCAATTTCACACGATCGCGGTAGTTCCTCTCACCAGAATTGAGCAAATATTTCTTAGCGTTCTTATAGAATTTAAATAAAACCAAATAGTTTAATAAAAAATAAATTAATAAAATAACATTTATACATTAAAGTTATATGATTTTTATTTATTTTTCTAAAAATTATATTATTATTATTATGATTTTATTTTATTTCTTAAAGTTGATAAAGTAAATGAAACTATTTAAAGCAAAACTAAAACCAACATACAAGTTTCACTTTATATGTTATTACATGTTCGTGATAGAACGATCTGTTTGTCAGAGCACGTTTAACTTGACGTCCAGCCTAAAGTTGGAAATGAAGTTTCGACCGACAACTAGAACTTGCAACACGTACAATCTAACAGAGAGAACAACTAATACTGTTACCATAGTATTAGTAAAAACCTTAAGTTATTTCATTAGATTTCCATTTTTTTTTCCTTCTTGTTTCCAACTAAGTTTTCTATTTTTTATTTTTTAAATTTATTAACAACTACCACTTTTTATGAAAAGTGTAATTAATTTACAATAGTTATTCACTGAGGATTAATTAAATATTTTACCAGGATTATGCTCAACTAGCTATCATGTAAAAAAAAAAATCTGGTGTGAAACACTCACATGACTTACTCTAGCTCCAATTAAAAACGTTTTCTTTAAAATTATGTTTAATTGGGCTGGCCATATCAAAACGAGTAGGGTTATACATGTATACAGTGGTCATTATAGCGGCCATTGTCTCAATACCCACGTTGCGTCAGTTTAAAGTAACTGAAAACCCTCCAAAACCACTTTAAAATAAATTATTTTTAGAAAAATATTGCAAATGAAAGGGATCCTTTATTATCTTTACAGTGGACATTTTCATGTTTAAAGAAAATCCTTGTAGCTGTTTTCCTCAATACACCAAAACACTCAAAAATCTTTTCTGTCAAATATGCACTTCCGTTTAGCCGATTTTTTTTCAAATTTCGAATTCTATCAATGCAACTAATGTGCAATAATGTAATATAGATGTTAAAACCATACAATGTTCTGAAGTGGTACATTAGAGGAAATTATAACATTGCTCTTGCCTGTATGCCCCACAAAACAAAATTAAATTTTCGCGGGAAAATGCTTTATAAAAGTTATAGGTATTTATGTGTGTACATACTATACCAAGTTGAAAGAAAAATATTGGTGCCATTTTCAAGAAAATCGCGAAAAACTAAAAAACTAAAAAAAAAAAAATTCAGTAATATCGCATTTTTATTTGATGGACTATGCCCGAAATATTTGTGTCAGGCGATGCGGAGATTCCTGTGTTTTTTGTTTTTGAGATTTTTTGCCCACAAACGCATTCATTCGCCAAAAAACATATGTTCCTACTCAGAGAACCTCAAATGATGTATTTCTGGAGAAAACTCAATTTCAAAAATTGAGAAAGTAAAAATCTGAAGTGAAACACTCACAGGACTTTTTTCAGCTTTCACTAGACAAATTTTCTCAAACTTTATTACTTCAATAATTTTAGTATCAATATTATCTAGTGGATACTGAGGGGGGATGGATATATTGGGAAAATTGAGCGCCTCACCCCCACCATTGGTTCCGAGCCTGGTGTTGGCATGTCTTTGGTAGCCTGTCTATAAAGCTACCAGATATGGAGAGCTTCAACAGCCCGGGGGGTTGTCGGCAGGCTAAGATGCTTATTAGGGGTTGTTCGGAACAGGATTAATAGTGAAATGTTACTATATAACTTTCAAAGATCTCTCTTTGGCAACTGTTTGATTCCTTTATTAGGCAGATGTAATTTCTAGGGAGTACAGCGCCATGCCAGAAGCTCCATTTTTACTTTCTCTTATTGCTGTGTAACAGGAAGTTTTGCGATCGTGTCAAATTTTTTACAGCGAATTTTAACCGGAAATACACGCTTTGAGATTCCCTACTTCGAAACAGTGGCGAACTATTAAAATTTGGTTTGGGCATGTATGGTTTGGCTAAAATAATTGGCACTTTATTCATTGATTTCATTTAGTTTTTATTAATTTCCTAGAAAAAATGTCCAATGATATTTCTGTCATGAAACAATATTTTTCCGTAATGCTGTATAAAATTCTATTTGATAAATTCATTTATAAACTCAACTGCCAATCATAACTTCAGCGAGACTATGTTTCAGTGCTAGTAGGGTAAATAATTAAGCTTCATTGATGGAACAAAAATCAGTAACATCTGACCTTAAGGAAAAGAGTAAAAATATAGGTGTATGTATATTCAAATTGAATGAATGAGGATCGATATTTTACCTAAAACTGGCTTAATGATTCATTCATATAAGATGATGGGGCGACAGGTATACAGTGTAGGGAGGGTACGCCTATTCAATTTTAGGCTGTTTATTTAAGGAGGTTAGATCATACATAATCCATTTAGACAAAAGGTTAAGGTCGTACCTTTGAAAAAATTACCTGCCTTCTGTAAATCGAAATTATAAACATGATAAATCACCGTAATTATCGGGTACTGAAACATTATTATAAATTATTATTGAAATTGTCTTGTGGCGAAGAACCGAGCGCTAAGCTATCAAAAGCCCACATATTTAATAAATCTAATGAATAACAACGACTCAGATCTAAATCAGAAAAAACAATTTTGGGCTCTTCCACCCAATATTCATCACTATCCGAAGAAGTCTTAAGAAAAAAAGTCTAAGCGGTTTTACAGACATGCTGTCTCGAACAGAGAACTTATATATTCACAAAGCTTAACTACACTGTAGTCCTTGCAGAAGTTTTATGTAATATCTTCTGTGAGATGCCGGAAAGAAATTGATAAAAAAAAACAAAAACAAACAAAAACAGAAATATCGTACCGTTAGCTCACTTGACCTGATATTTAGGGATGAATATTGGCTAGCTTCCCGCGGACTCTTCTTCTTGGCAAATATTTCTCCATCCAAGTCTTCTTCGGCCTTTCTTGGATTCTTCTTCATTCAGGAACATACATTGCCACAGATTCCATTACGATAACACTAAGTTTCAAGTTTCTATTGCATCAAATATATTTTTGTACCCACTCAATTCGCTTTTTTCCGAGTTAGATATATATATATACCATGTACTAGAAACCCGGCAACATCATCAACGGAAATCCATCTCTAACGCGAAGAGATAGATTCTCAAATCTTTTAGTTCAGCGTCTTACCAACAGCCATAAAGAGACACGTAAACATTACATTCAAAACGAATGAAACGGAGAGAGGTGCCTAAATTTGGTCAAACCTATAATGTTGTGGTCATTTTATGGATATCTTGATAAATGATGTGATAACACAATCGTGACTTTACTCTACATCCCATAGTGTTCAAGATATCATGTTGAAGACTTAAATATAAGCTTAATCTAGCTTAAATATAGTAAGCATAGAGCAAACTTAAATATAAACTTAATATAAATATACAAGGTGTCCCATTTAAATGGGCCACTTTTGAAATAACTCCTAAACGAAGAAAGATATAAAAAAAGTGAACATAACGTTTGTTGAAGTATTTGCGCTCTAGTTTATGATGGTGTTAATGTTATTTGATTTTATTGCCGCCTTACATCTGAAATCGGTGATTTGAAAGTTGCAATTTCCATTTGACCCCCACTTTTTACTACTGTATTGAAAACTATTTAAAAAAAATGAAGAAAAATGCCGTTCATTTCACTTCAATAATTCAAACCGTTGCCGAGATATTCAATGATAAAGATTAAATTTTCGTCGTTTTTTCCCTACTTCTTTGTTTCATAAACTAAAATTAAAAGTGGATTTCTTATTAATTTCTAATAAATAAGACAGTTCAAATGCTGACAACACTTAAAACCTATTTTAGAACCATAAGGGACTTAAAAATCAGGTAAAACATCATTAAAACAATGCAATATTCCAGTTTATTTACAAAAATCTATAACAAAAATATTTCCTATTTATTCAAAATGACCTCCTCGGCTTAAATGGCACAAGCGCAGTTGCTGCCCAACAGATGAAGTTGCTAACCATATCATGTCTGCCGGAATTGCTAGGCAGGTCTAAAATAGGTTTTAAAATAGGTTTTAAGTGTTGTCAGCATTTGAACTCTCTTAGAAATGAATAAGAAAATCCGCTTTTAATTTTAGTTTATGTTTTAGTTTAATTTTAGTTATTTTAGTTTAATTTTAGTTTACAGTAGTAAAAAGTGGGGGTCAAATGGAAATTGCAACTTTCAATCACCGATTGCAATAAAATCAAATAACATTAACACCATCATAAACTAGAGACAGTTTAAACTTATTATGTTTCAACAAACGTTATTTTCACTTTTTTGATATCGTTCTTCTTTTAAGAGTTATTTCAAAAGTGGCCCGTTTAAATGGGACCCCTGTATAAATTAATATAAGCATACTATCTGATATTCACGTAACAAACAATTCACATTTCACAACTCCACAATGCACATACAAACTTGAAAGGTGATTGATTTAGGTGTATTGAGTATTACATTTTTTGGTTATTGTTGTTGTGGGAAGATGGTGGTGAACACTAGCGCATTTTGATTGTACTTTTATTAAGTTTTGTGTCTTATGTTTTTATATTTCAAGTTGTTCAAATGTCCAGTCGTCTTCCTTTTGTGCCTGAGTGTCAATGTTATTGTTGTGAAAATGTCATCGGTTTGTGTTTGTTTACGATTAAGTGGTTGGCATAGTTGGAATCAGTTATGTGCTATTTGTGAGACATGACATGGTATTTGTGAGTGATGAGATATGTTAGTAAAACCGTTCCTTGATTTTTCTATAGGCCTGACAAACGTAAACGTTGTACTTTCCGGACATTTCAATTCATAAATCCCGCTACTGTCATATATGTCAGTAGTCTCAGTACATGTGCGGATTTTGTTGTCTAATTTATTGTTAATTTTGAATGCTGTACTGACGGCTAGTTTCTTTAAAAAGTTAGTGAGTTTATATGTGTGGTTTCCGATGAATGTGAATGTGGCAAATTTGTCTGTAGTTTCTTTGTCATTCCTATTATTACCCTGGCGTGTTTTGTTTCTTAACAAACACGTAACCCATTGTCTTAACTAACCTGTACCCATTGTTGTTAGCTATGTTGTAGATTGTTGTAATTCCTGTTCTTAGTACGTGGGTGCGAGGGGTGTAGATCTGTCTGTTTATCAGATGTCTCAAAGCAGCTAGTTTATAAGTTATAGCAGCTATCTATAGTATATGTTTAGGATGGTTGGAATTGTGTGGTATTATTGCATCAGTGGTGGTAGGTCTTCTCTATATGCCGTATAAGCCCAGGAAGTTGAGAGTGTTGTTGGTTTCTTTTTCGTATGTGAATTTTATTTTGTGGGTTTGGTTGTTGTAATTCAGCAAGTTCTCTATGTCTTTTTCCAGTATGAGGAAGGGAGTCATCCACGTAACGTGTATAAAATGTTTCACCGAACTCCTGTTTACGTTTTGGTACGTAGTCTCTAACTATTTTGTATGATATTTTTGATAGTATTGAAGATTTAGGTGCCCCATTTCCAGAATCTCTGCGGCGAGCTGGAATTTGTTGTTAAATCTGAAGTATTCTGTTCAGTTGTCGTTTGTATTAAATTCATTAGTTGGAAAATAAATGGCATGTTACGTGATGTCAAATAGCATGCTTATAAAAGTTTTATATGTATTTATATATTTATCTTAAGTTTGTCTAAAGTTGTTGTATTTAAGCTTATATTTAAGTCGTATGTGCGTGAATGTTGTATGTGAATTGTGAAATGTAATTGTATATTACGTGAATGTCAAGTAGCATGCTTATATAATTTAATTGTTTAGCAATATATTAATTTATTCTATCTTACGATCATTCACTTCATTTTTGTTTTTAATTATCCCACAGCAGTCAACAACTGACGCAGTGGTCTTTCGTGATTAATATTGCTCCTATTTTCAAAGAACAACGATTAAAAAGAATAAGATAGTATGGGTAATTAATTAATAATGTAAATTTCCTCCAAAACGTAATTTAAGATGCATATCTCCACTTATTTCTATTTTTAAAGGAACTATAAATACAATATCTTTTAAAATGAAAACAACATGTGGCCTTAGTCAGGTAAGAGAACCACTTCTTAACCTGGTTAGGTCTTAACAAAACACTCCAGTGTATAAGCTGATTTTGCTCGATGCAAGTCTGTGTTTTTGTACTGTTATATCAAGACATCCTGATGATAGGCGAACACCCGAAACCGACTGATGACCACAAATTGAAGCAGGCTATCACGGGAAAAATCTCTGATGATTTCCAGCTCTGCGGACCCAACTACAACAAAATGGCCCCAGCCACAACAAAACCATCATGTTTATGGTAGCCCAACTAAATTTTGCAAGGTTGCAATTTTTTAGAAAATTTCTCGATTAGATCGAAATAGAGTGAAAGAAAGTCGAGTGAGTGCTTCCTTTTCAAACAGTTATTGATTAGTGAACTGATTGTCCGGAGGTACTTACTAGCTCATTCCATTTCATGTGACAATTTGTAGATTGTACGGATCATTATCCACCACAATTTTATTTAGTAGAATTCCTTATTAAAGTTACATCATTTCAAAGCATTTGCAAAGATTGAAATGATTATGTTCTCAATCATACCGATTTTCATATATCGACTCTATAGTTCAGGAAATATTTTAATCCTTATCGAGAATCGATTTTTTTTTTTACATTTTTTTTGTTTGTCTGCTGTTGTTGATGTACTGTCATAAATAAACAATTAATCTTCTAGATGGCAGAGCATGTGGTCGTTCTGTAGCCTCACCTTCTACTAAACCTGTAATTCTTCTACTTACTCATCAGTACTATAGATTTTAGAAACATAATCTGTAATAATTAATTCAAGTTCCTTCTTTAGTATTTTTCCAGTAATCATCATATCATTTCCTATTACTCTTGTTTTGCAAGTGTATGTAAACATTCTCTGGAAGCAAATAATATAGTTTCTTTCAATATTTAAATTCGAGGCGTTCGAGTGAAAGAAGAAAAAGAAAATGAAATGTTTTAAGAGTTTTTCCAGGAGATATCGATTTGGGCCGTGTATGAGTGAGCACTTGGCTAAGACTTTATTACAGAAGTTAAGCCTGAAAACAAACAAAATGTCGGACCTCCCGTACACTCCTAGCTGCGCCGACAACAAGTTGAGGGTGTATTAAGTTTTCAGGTCGCCTTATATTGAATAAAGTAGACACACACATGCATATAAACACTGTCGTTTTACTAACTACAACGCAAACATAAAATACTTACAACTACACAATCAGTGTATATAATAAACAGGATAGCAATACTTTGGTGACTCAACCGAAGGGGGTAGGATAGCGTCAAGTTGAAACAGAATAAGTGGTGTGAAAGTGTGTGTGTGTCTGGGTATGTGATGGAAAACAAAAGCTGCTCTATAGACGGCCACGACATTGGTTGGCACACACACACACACGAATATTAGACCTTCAGCTATTCCTCAGTGGGTTGTTGCTGACTTTATACACAATGTCCACGGTGTGTTGCGTGTTATATAATGTGTGAGTGTGTGTGTAGTGCGGTATGAAACGCTGGAGGTCAGTAGTGTGTATTGCAATATATATGTATATACAGCTTGGGCAATGTGTATATGTGCAAGCTAAGTATGTTTAGATGCTCTATGCTGCTGTGAACCCAACATTGTAATTTACTGCCTACATTATATAAACTCTGTTATCATTATATTGTTTGGTTGTGCACTATGCTTCTATTATATTCATATAGAAACCATTATATATACACCTCACACACACACACACACACACACACACACACACCTTAGTCAAGGGTTACCTGTAATAGACCGTCTGATAATATTTTTGTCTGAATTAGCCGTCCTGTATCACACTTCTCTTCTTCTACCTTTACTAAAAACTGTAGCAGTACTATGTATAAACTCTTGACTTGTCGTTCACGTGCAAGCAACTTTTTGTCGCTGTCTCATCAACAATAGCCCGTAGGAAACATATTAATTTTTATTTAATAACAATCCGTAACTAGGTACTATTAGTAATATAATTATTATTTATACCCACTATGTAAAAACCAACTGAAAAGAAGAATTTAGAAGAATTATTTCAATATTTTATCAAAACAAAACTTTGTTTACGAAACAAAAAACAAACAAGGAACAGATATTATCCTCCTAGGGACGCCACAGATTATGCTTACACGGCCTTCAATCACTGAAATTATACAATTAGGTCATGAAATCTAAATCGTCAGCGCCACCCGCGGAATCCATCTGAAATCATTTTTACAGGACAGTTTTTCAAATAACAATAATAGGTTTTACGTTTATAATTAGTATAAACAGTTTGAGAAAACTAGTTGGATCCATTTTCGAAGAAATCGCAAAAATTAAAAGAAACAATTCATTTAGTAAAATCGTACTTCAGGTTGACGAATTTTGACGGAAAATTTCAGGTCCTTGCTGTTTGAACTTTCTGGGATTTTTTTTTGGAGATATTTTGTTCACTCACAAACATAATATACATGCGCAGAACATTTGTCGTTACACTAGAACTAGATAATTGCATCCGTAATGGCATATCACATATTATATATTTTGTTCCCTTCCAGTCCGTAAGACAACGCTATTGTCGCTGTAGGCTAGGCAGGTTTGGGGCACAAACACCTTCCAAGTTTCCGCCAAACCTTTGGAGTTCATACTCAAGAAGATGTCCATCATGAGGCTATCAGCTGACACTGACCAGTCCACAAGTTTAGATCAGACAATAACCACCGCGTTTGTCTTGTCCCGCACAGCTCTTTTCGCGCTCTCTCCTTTCTTTCATAAATTTATCAACTCCTTTGTGATAATATTTAATATATGCCATAAGTTACGTCTCTAGTTTATTAATTAACTCTCTCCTCCAATAATCCCCCTCAGCTACATCAGTTACATCTGTTAAAATGTGTGAGTGACAGGACTGCCAATATGCAAGAGTGTAGGTCGCATTGTTAGATTGGAATAATTCGCAAGGACGCCAAGAAACCCTGAAGAAGTAGCCAGTCCTCTTCCTTCTACAAGATTTGTACCACATAGAAGAGCCTATTACCTTTCTCTAACCTCTTTTGTTGCCAAGTAACTGGACTTAGTGGATGGATAAGACGCGAAATCTTTCTAAGCAGAATTTACAAATGAGGAGGAAGCAAAGAGAGCCAATGCTCTGAAGAACTTTTCGAAGTTAGACGTTATTGGGAAACCAGGATTGAAAAGATTTAGTTTGTACAAAAATAGGCTATGTACGTATGCTAACAGTTTACCTAAGGACAGTGGCGGCTCCTGACTTGGATATGCGTGGGTTCAACATTTTTTTTTAAATTACTTATATTAACTGTCATTATTAGTAGCTTGGCTACATAGAACTCATGAAGAAAGCCAGGAGCCAGGTAAAAACTTGCATCCCTCCCCTACAATTGAATATGTTAAATTAACAATAAATCTGTCACTGTGCACCCAGAGAAGAACTGTGAAAAAAAAGAGTTGTACGGTTTGAGTTCGAAAATTAAGTGGTTAACTCAACGGAAATTTTTATTATCTAAATAAAGTGTCTCGCTTCAAAAGAAATGTCATTAAGTTAGCATTGATTCTTTGCTGGGTCATATATCTTAGTGATGTTTTAAGTACCAATTGGCAACATCAAATTTTTATAATTATAAAAATAATATATATAAAATATAAATATAATCTATAAAAATCCACACATTGGCACAGCCATATCACATCACAAAAACTCTGGTGTGAAACACTCACACAACTTTCTCTTACCCCAGTTCTCAAAACTAAAATTGACAAATTTTATAGTTTGTATAGTTTATAGTTTTAATGAAATTCGTCGAAAACTGAAAAAACTGTTCAGTAAAAGCGCGCTTCCGGTTTACTATTTTCTAGAAATTCAGAATTTTGGCCATCTATATATTTCTAATTAATTTTGTTTGGATGATAGAATTGTATAATCAACTATAAAAGCACTTTAGAGAAAAATATAACCCCACCCCTCCCCTAAAAGTGCCCTTAAATGAATTTCACCAGACAAATGTTTTAATTAAAAGTTTTAGATATTTGTATGTTTAGTTTATATAGGAAATTTCAAGAAAATCGTCGGAGCAATTTTTGAGAAAATCGCGAAAAGTGAAAAAAATCATTTAGTAAAGTGGTAAAAGTAAACACACTTCCAGATCAGATTTTTTTCAAACTGGAAACTGCATACTTAATTCTAATTAACATTATTTAGATGATAGAATTGTCTAATAAACTGAAATAGCACTTTACTTGAAAACCAATCACACCACTCTACCATAACTGTCCTTGAATGAATTTGCCCAGAGAAATGTTTCAAATAAAAGTGGTAGCTCTTTGTATATGTAGTTGATATATCAAGTTTAAAGAAAATCGTCGGAGCCGTTTTTGAGAAAATTGCAAAAGAGTAAAGAAAAAACAACTAGTTAAGTAGTACTTCCGGTTGAGGTATTTTGACAGATAACGTAGGGTCAGAACCTGTGGTGATACCTAAACGGAATATCAAGTTTCAACTGTCTACGGTTTTTCGCGCGCGCACATACACACACACACACACACAGAGACCACTTGCTGAAAATCACTTTTTTGGACTCAGGGGGCCTCAAAACGGATATTTCCGGTGAAAACTCGATATCGAAAATTTGACACGATTACAAGAACTAAGAGAAAGTAAAAATATCGAATATGAGTAACGTTACAGGGCATGTGAAATGTGCTAACTCCGGTTAAGATCGGGTAAGTTCGTTCGTAAGATCGTAAGTAATGTTTAACGCGGTTGTAACCCCCACGCTTATTTTAAAAAAGGTAATAAGAATATACACATTTCTATACTAACACAAAGAAATTTTGTATATGTACATATATATAGTATATATTAAATTCTCCAGCGCGATGCCCAACTGTGAACCTCCAACTTCCTGCATTTTTATAGATCTCCTGGTATACATACAATTCACTAGTGTACAATTCATTATACAAACATATTAAAGGAGCTCCTATACTGATATACGTTCCTATTCTTTCATGTCTGATTCTCGGATTTGACAACAAAATTATTAATTAATTTATTTGATTTTTGATTATTATAAATCAGGCCTTATTAAATACATACAATTTTTACTGTGAATTAATGTGCGTAACTAATATAAAAATGAAAATATTTTTTTGAAAACAGACGTGAATACAGCACTTGATTGACTACGACGCTATAGTTCTAAAATGATTAGAAGCTTGGGTATATATGAAAAGGATCCCTCCTCTCAGCCGTTCCTGGTTAAGAAATTTCTTAAAGAAATAATCCTGGGTGGGGGCATCATACGCGGAATGAATCTTTCTACTTAGCACCATTAGGCGGACACAGCATGGTTGCAGTATACCTGGAGCTTGGAAACGCTTAATGTAAATATTTTCCCATCTGAAAGCCCTCATCTGAGTGAGTGTTAGAGATTCTCAAATTCATGTTTTCAGACTCTGCTGGAATAAAATTTCAGAAGAGTAAACTAGACCAATTCCCCTAGGGGGAACATAAAAGCATGTTATTGATCAAGGTTTTCAGATCAACTGAAAGCGTCTTTTTTCTCCCAGCTTTCGTAATTAGCTCAAAAAGAAAAGTCTTTAAATATTTTCACCTTAGCACTAATCACTTCTAGCAATTTTAACTTCAGCGGTTATGATAATCTAAAAACCCTTCCATTGACACTGCAGATTCAACAAGGCATTAGGTAAATGTTTATATACCTACCTGTTGGATAGTTCTTTGATAAATGCCGCAATTTGAGATTTGTACGTATGATCAAAGGCAAGGAAACTCCTTTATTTTCTGTCATATTGACAATATTTGTCCTTTCTGCTTCAGAAATCTACGATCAATATGTAATAACCTCTACATTCTATGTGTGAAAAACAGAGACGAGATTTTCTTTTTGATCATTAGATTTTCCCAGCTTACTATTATTTTGTCTATAATAAAACAAAAATAAATACATCAACTCTAAAGGAAATCATGGAAGCCATTTATAGAGGCAAATCTTAATACTTCTTTTGCTTCCTCCTTTCCATGTATACTGGTGGAGGAAAGGCTAGGAGAGAGCAATCTAGGCAGAAACTGTATATTTGTTTATTTAGCCAACCATGCGTACAAAACCGTGTCTAGTTATAAAAATGGTTATTTTTACGCCGACAGTTATGATTCAAATGCTACAATACTCAAAAACTTACATAGTAAGCTTAATGCAATCTAACCATAAAACATAGACTTCTCTTCCTGCAGTAATGAGTTACAATTCCAGATTTAATAGGTCTTCGGCTATCCTGGGTTTACATAGACTGAAAACTTCTTTGGCACCCTTATTAACAGGACCGAACAAAACAAAAAAACCGGAGGCTTCCGACAACCTAATAGTTTATAAAACAGATCTAAAAACATGGAACTAATTTCGAGCGTTCGCTCTGCTTTATGATTATAATCATAAACAGTTTGATATCAAAGAATATTGTATGAAGACATTTTGAAGATTGAGGAGTGCGAACCAGATCAATGATCACAAAATGACGGACGAAATTCGCTGGTGTTTTCTGGCACTGCCTATGTAATTACCACGAATTTACTTTACAAAGTTGGAATACTAACTGTAAATATAAATATTTAAAATTTGTCAATTATAATTTTGTTAACTGCAGTAGGAGAAAGTCGTGTGAGTGTTTCACAACAGATTATTTGTTTGAAACATATTTCCAAAAAATAAAATTTTCAACGTTTCTGGGAAGTCTATGAGATAGGCTTCTTAGCTTTAAAGGTCTTTTAGAAGTTCCTCTGGAATCTGATAGAGGGCTCTACCGTACAATTAGTCAGTTAACAGGTAGTTAGGTAGGCATTTAGGGAGGTGGGCAGAAGAAAGGTCGAATTAAATAAAGTGAACAGGGAAGAGAATAGCTAAGTGGTTTAGCATAATCGATCCCCACACGGAGGTCCCAGGTTCGAGTCCAGCTGTGCTGCCTTAGATTTTTTTCTCCCTAGGAGCCTCTACAGCTCGCTGTCCGGTGATGGACAGTGTTGTCTGTAATGAGAGAACACTGTCCGGAGGCCGGCAGTGCACTGAGAAAGCTCTGGTCTTCAATGACCATAGATGTTGACGCGCCTTAAATTAAAAATAAAATAAATAATAAAAACAATAAAGTGAAACTTCAGTCTGTATATAATAGAAAGAAATGTACGTGAACCAATTTCCTTTTATAGAAACAAAAAAATCTACTAAGGCATAAAATAGTCGGAGGTTTGTATATTGTTTGGAAGGGATCGGCAAGATGGGAAACTTGGGATGTTCCCTTAAATTTTCTCTCACGCTCTCTTTCTCTCTGCCCGCGAATATCATGGACTAGAGTGACGTTAGAGCTGTACTCTCTCTGCCCGCGAAGATCACGGACTAGAGTGACGTTAGTGCTATTCTCTCTCTCCCTCACGGCCGGCTATTCTCCCAACCAACCGTGGTATAACTTTTTCATACATTTATGATTAATGACACCACACACACATACACACACACACACACACACACACACATACATACAAACACAAGACTTCAAGTTAAATGTTGGAAACATTAAGAAGAGTCTGTAGTATACTCCAGCATACATAGCCTACAGTTTTTCCACCTTACTTTATAAACCAACGTCCTTCCCTAGTTACAAACGCACCCACCACCCGCGCACTCTATCCTATGTTCGTATATGCACACAGTTTTCCACCAACTACCTATATATTAGTTTTCCATCTTTTCCACTGGAACAGGTTTTTTGTTTTGTGTTTACTGTTGTATGTTTTCTAGTTTCTTGTTTCTCTTTTGTTTTATTGCACCATGTGATATTGTGGTTTCTTTATTGTATTAAATTCACTCTGCCATGTAAATATTTTTGTGTTTTAGGCAATAAAAAGCAATAAAATAACCTGAGATAGACAACGTTTAATTTTTCGTAACAATGGGAATTGCCTTATTCAGAATTAGTATATAGAATTATTATACATCAACACAGGTGTTGAAGATTATATTTGTTGGTTTTGGGGATTGCAAATAATAATTATATCGTAAACACTGTCCACTGTCCGCTAATATCAAAACTTGAACCTGTAGCTTAATGTGAACTCAATGATATTGCAGAATTGCCAAAATTCAATTTCTTCGGACAAATGTTTCAAATAAAAGTGAATTTTTTATTCTTCTTTTGACCTTCTGAACTTGCAAATTAGCCAATCATTGTGATAATTTTGTACTTCTTTGCAATTAGCATTTGTGATGGCATATCACTCATCAAACTAGTTCCTTGCAAGGTAACGCCAAACACATACTTTCAAGCAAAGCCAACCAGTGATTGGGGATGAAGTATCGTCCTGCTTCTCCTAACACAGGAGTTCATATTGAAGGCAAAAATTGAACATATTGTGTAATAAACTAAAATACCACTTTATAGGAAAAACCATAACCTCCTTAAATGAATTTTTCCGTAGACATGTTTCAAATAAAAGTTGTAGCTCTTTGTATATGTAATATCAATACTCATAAGTTTAAAGAAAATCATTGAAGCCGTTTGTGATAAAATCACAAAAAACTGAAAAAAAAAAGATTCAGTAAAGTAGCAGCTGGTGGATTTTGCCCGAAATCTTCGTGTCCAATGCGATGGTAGTATCTCACCGAAAGGCCGAGTTTTAGCTTGCTGCAAATTTTCGTTTATAGATATTCTTTTTACATACATCCACGCACACACACACAGACCCTTTTCTAAAAAAAAAAATATTCAGGGGACCTCAAAACGTGTATTTTCGGTGAAAAGTCGATATCAAAAATTTGACAAGATTACAATACTTCCTCTTACTAACACTAAGAGAAGGTAAAAAGTTCCCAGAAATTGTTCTTTACTATCAAAATGTTGAAGATAAGATTGTGCACTAATTATAATAATTTTGGTCATCATTGCAAATTATTATTTTATGGAAATCGGAAGATTGATATATTAATGTATGAATTTTGCTAAAATATTGGAAAAACTTAGTTAATGAAGGGTACAAAAACCACAACAATAAAATATCAAATGTCCAATATTATTTTATTATTGCATTTATAATCTAAATTAACCTTATCAAAAGTCTTATTATTACTATTATTATTGCATTTTATCATGCAAAAAATTATCAATACTTGGATAAGTTGTGAAAAATTGGAATATTGTTTTTTTTTTTTCTTTTTAAAACAAAAACCAATTTTCTGTTATTACTATTCGATAAATTATGTAATTATCGTAAATTGACAGAATTATATATTTCATGGAATATGTAATCATAGTACTAAAGCTGTCGATATTGAACTTGTTTTTTTGCTTTTTTTATTTTTACCTTATAGATTCTGTTTTTTTTTGTTTTTGTTTTTTTTAATTGGTCATAGTAAAGTATTTTCACGCTTATATAATTTAAGGATAGTTTACGAAAGAAATTGAATGCACGATTCATGCAGGAAAAGACTATTAAATCAGATGAGTTATAATATCAAATGAGAATATTAAGTTTGATTTTATGAGTTTTCCAACTTATTAATTTCTCTTATTTGCTGGGTACATAAAGTATTGCGATCACTCTCTCTCTCTCTCTCTCCAACCTTCGCTTATGTGTGTGGTGTCATGTTATATGAACTTATGAATACTGTTTCTCAAACACCAAAAGAAATTGCCAACTTATATTCCTTGTTCGAAATATTGCTGGTATATCAGTGTTTCCAATAAAGCGGACATCCAGAAAAGCTACTTTACTGAATGATTATCCAATGATCTATATTGGCTCCCTGAACTAATACGTTCAAGTCTGTGTAATGACCATTCCATGTTTAAGTGAAATTGTTGTGGCCACATTCGAGAAAATTGCAAAAAAAAAACCTCAAACACCTATTCTATGAAGCCACATCTCGGTTTAACCAGTATTCTTAAGACTTGGAATTAAAGCAATGTTACCTTATTAGTATTGTAAAGATAGCTGAATCATACATTGTACTGAAATGGCACTTTAGAGGAATATTTAAATTGTTGCCCCTCCAGAACCCCCAAACAAACAAACATTGCTATATTTATTTAAACGGATATTTAAATGTAAATATATAAATACTTTATATAAATCAGTATTTGTAAATGTATGTACTTAAATACAATAAATTATTCATTAGCCTAAAAATATTTAAGTAAATTTATGTTAATTATTTATTTGAACTTAAAAAAAAATATATCAAATTGTAGCAATTGTAGGCCGTTAGAATTGATGAGAAGTATCTGTTGGTTGGCTGATCGGCCGAAGGGTATCATAAGAAAACACCAAAAATTTTTTTTTTTTTTTCAAGTGTTTTTTATTAGTAACCCGACGTTTCGACAAACATTGTTTGTCTTCTTCAGGGGCTATCTTAGATTGAAAAATTTGTATGTTCTATCATTACATGTTCAATTACTACTGTGGTATGTACAATTAAACATGTAATGATAGAACATACAAATTTAACAATCTAAGATAGCCCCTGAAGAAGACAAACAATGTTTGTCGAAACGTCGGGTTACTAATAAAAAACACTTGAAAGAAAATTCAATATCATAGTTAAACCATTTCCCAGCTCTGCTTTAGGGTTAATTTTTGAAATGATATGATTTTTTTAATTCATTTCAGAAACATGATAATCTTTAAACGAAAAAAAAGTGTTATTTTGCGTTGGGAATTTATATGTCAAGAGAGTGTATGGCAATGAGAGTGCATATCAAAGAGAGTGTATGTCAATTTTGTAATAATGGCAACAATGATTTAGCCCACATTCTTTTTAAGCGTTCAAAGTTTTCAGATCCTAGAGATAGGTATCTTTCAGAATTTGTGATACATGTGAATACTAATTGATCTGTTATTTATGACTGATACTCATAAAGTAAATGGTATATTTTCATTTTGTAAAAGTTGTATCGATCTAATAAGATGATACTAATTAACTAATGGTACTTCATTAACCTTATATAATATTAAGAGGGCCACAAGAAGTATTAATCTAATTAGAATTCAGTCCTTTATCTGTTAACATTATATCTTAGTTTTTCTTATTCTGTATTATCCAAGTTATATTTCAGGAACCCGGAAGTTTCTTTTTAAAAAGATATTTATTTACAAATACAATAATACAAAGAGTACAATACTTTAAAGTAATGGTTAACACTGAGAGACACTTTGAACAGTACGGTATGGTTGTGAGCTTGGAACTGCCTGCCTGCTGGTCGGTGGCTGTATTTATATGAAAGCAGCCTCTGCTGACTCGGCACTGGTACTTTTCCTATGGATGCGTCATAACTTCCATTCTTTGCCAAAAGAGAGGGGAAAAAAAATGCATTAGATTTTAATTTATCGGTTCTTGATTAAATGCTCTTACAGCCGATCTCAGAGGTCTAAATCAACATGTAATGGCTTTGAATTATAGAATTATTTTTACTTTTTCTTTTTTTGCAGGTAGTCTTTAGTTTTTCTTATCATTTTCATATATTTAAAATGTAATATTTATAACTTATATATTGACAAGTATTACTCCCTTTGACAAGTATTTGTATTACTTTAAACGCAGAAATAAATCATTCTATTCCATTCTATCCGGTAAAAATTTGGAAAACGCGAAATATTTGACGGGATATTAATGTTAAAATCGAAACAGTCCTGCTGAAAATTGGAATGTCTGGTAACTTTAGTTCATTTAAACAGTAAAATAGAAAATACAATATTCCCATATAACAGGAGGCAGTTAATAAATTGTTTAATATTAATTCCCAAGACACAGAATTTTTCAGTCGATTGCGATCTATTCGAGAAATATATTCGTGGGTATTTTAGTTGAATGGTCCATCCGGTTCATCAATTTTCTGTTTAACATTTAAATCTGTTGAAGTGATTAAATTGTAATAATAGTAAACCAAAACATGAATACTTGATTCATTAACAATTCTAGTGAATTTCCAAACTAAATCATAAACAAAATAATGTCGATTAATAAAGAGTGCATTAATGTTTTAACATTAATAGTGTATTGTTTTAACATTATTCATTAAATATGAAAAACACATTTTTACGATCATAATAAATTTTTGAAATTGAGTTTTTTCCACAACCAATAAATGTCCTGAGGTCTCCAGTATATGGGAAAAAGAAACTGTTTTAGCTGCCAAGTGTGTTGGTGTAATGTGGATGAATAATTGCAGGAAGCTCGATATTATATTTCTACTCTTCCATTTTATTGACGACTATCTTAAGATTAATAAATCTTATGATACCAATTTTTATTGGATTTCTGGGTCAGGATTGTAAATAAATACCAATTTTAGTTTTTCCCTAAAAGTTTCATTTTAGTTTCCCAAGGAAGTAACATTAAGGCTAATGATTAAGCCAATTTAACTAATGTTACCTTTTTCCTCAGTCTCTTGGGTTCTACAAATATTAATAATGTTTTTAATTTTTGTTTTTTCTTTAAACGTGAAAATTCACCTTACTAAAGATGAGAATACATTCCGAAACGTCTATTGAAACAATAAAATATTGACTTTTATTTATAATCCTCACGCTGAAATCCAATCCATTTAAGCATCAAACAAACGATATTTCTTTTCTGATCGAAATTATCGATCTAAATATATCAACCCCCATGAGCAACTTAGCTGAATGATATTTTTCAGTTTTTTGCGCTATTTTCGGTAAAAAATATTATAGTTTTATCACATTTTATTTAAAATATTTTTACTTATTTCTACTGCTTTAATAGGAGGTATTATATTCGTGACAGATATTTGGGATATGATTTTTTACATTTTAGGAATAGATGTTTCTCAGCAGTTTATTATTATTATTATTATTATTATTATTATTATTATTATTATACAGCAGAGAGGTTGTATTCAAAATATTCGCACAAATAATGTAATAAAATAAAAATAAATACAAAGTGCCCTTAGATTTTCATTGTTTCAAGTACCAATTATTTTGTTATATCATAAAGTAGATAAATTATACTTTTAAACAGAGCAAGCCAATAAAAAACTTGTTTTTTTTTTATTGTGAATAAAGTGAAGTGGTATTTTCATGAATAATCTGCCAGGCTATTAGTGTTTAATAAGGTTTAGTAATTTGGAGTAATTTTTGTGAAGAAATACTTGAAAATGGGAATAATCATCCAGAAGTTATTATTAGTCAAATTGCCCTTCAGGATGAAATTACTTGGATTTATTCTAAGTGAATGATTTGCATGAGGATGTTGGTTAAGTTTTTGTAAAAGACATACATCGTTTCCAGGTTCAAATTTCTTCCATTCAAAACCATGAGAGTTTTTCTTGAGAAAAATCAAGTTCGAAATTGGAAATAAACGAAACAGTAAAGTGGATATTGTGTCTATTACGAAAGAATGATCGAAAACTTTTATCACGAAACTTTTGGTTCAGCGATAACGAATGTGAAGAGTAGCTATTTATTTGACAAGTGAGAGAAGTAGGACTTTTTTACACTCGAGTTCAGATGAGATTTGTAAAAAATATTTCGCTCACGAGTTAAATATTAGATTTTTTTCTGCAATTACATTGGATCTTAATTGATATGAATATAAAAAAAATGGGAAAAGGTGAAGTAAAATCCTCTCTCTCTCTCTCTCTCTCTCTCTCTCTATAACCTGTTCTTTTGGTATAATCTCAAATCTGCTCGCTGTATCTGGGATTTGTTTTGATCTTGTTTTTGAGTATTGCCGCTAGATGTCAGGCTAAAGTTGAATAATGTTATTTTTATACAAAATAGTGAGAGAAAGTAGTGTGCTACTCAATGTGTAAAAGTAGAACTTTAGCCATGCTTTTAGAGCAATAATCGTCACATTATTCAACGATTGCAGAAAAAAGATACGTATATTTTGTATTTTATTTTTAACTATGGGCAATTATTTACCTTTTTTGTCACGCCCACTGCTACGTTTTGGCGAATGAGCATCAACTTGGTCCGTCAAATTTCCCCCTAAAAGCTGTTTTGAGCTCCCATCAAGAGGAATGGGAAACCGGAATAATCTAAGATATTAACAAGTCGTCAGATCAATTTGGAAAGTATATAAGTTCTAAGATCAGCCTTAAAGGGTGGCAACCAAGTTAAGCCACCGTTAAGACTGGCAAAAATTTGATTTAAATTTCTGTATCGAATTCCATTTAGGTACCTAAATGAAAAATTATGTTTGAAATTACACACACACGCACATACACACACACACACACACACACACACACATACACATAACACACACATACACATAAAGCACGCAAACAAATTGCAAAAAAGTATTTTTCTTATCCAGGAGGTATGAGATGTATGTGACTTTGTGTGTCCGTTTTAACCTTCTGTAAATCTTACTACATCACTTCTGCATCAACAAAAACTTAAAAAATCTTAAACATTGATTGTTAACAAATTAAAAGAGCGGCAGAAAAATCACAAAGAAACTTAAATTTACACATATTTCAGCGGTGCGGCACCGGAATTTCAGATCAGAGGAAAGAAAGAGATAGAGAGAAAAAAATCGATTTTGTCATTATCGACACTTGTATTCAGAAAGCATATACAGACACAACTTAACCATATATATATACTCGATATCTACCTACAATACTTCTCCCAGAAGTGCACAAAGAGTGTTAGTGAGACACTCAGTGCTCGTTAGTGAGGTGTGCGACATACCCATGGGTTTTACATGTGCCCAGTGTTTGACTCAATGATCATTCTGACCCAGTGCTTGTACATATCAAATAATAAAGCACACACACACACACACACACACACAGATACGTATATTCTATAAAATTCAATATAGCCAATGCTGTCGTCTTGATGGTACAATCATTTTCTACCTACCTCTCTCATCTATCTCCTTCTATTTTTTATTCCTGTCTCTATATATAAAACTACATTTCCTTTCTCTTACTGCTGTAAGACAGTATTGGGAATGTCAACATTTTTGAAATATAATTTGTACTAGAAATCTTTTGAAGCATACTGAATACGAACAAAAAATCTGGTTAAATTTGTGACGTTCGCTTTCAAGTGTTATTAATTTTTTTTTTAATTTAAGGCGCGTCAATATTCTATGGTCATTGGCGCCCGGAGCCTTCTCAGTCAGTATACTGCCGGCCTCGGGGCAGCGTTGTCTCGCTACAGACAACACTGTCCATCACCCAACAGTGAGCTCTAGACGTTCCTAGAAAGAAAAAATCTAAGTGCAGCAGTGAGCTCGAACCCGGATCCTCCGCGTGGGAGTCCAACACGCTAACTTCTGAGCTAATCCCTTCCCTCAAGTGTTATTGAAGGGGTTTGATCGATTGAGGACGCCATCTTTTAGACGGCACTTTCAAAATTTCTGCTATAGTGGTGTGCTACCAAACATGTGTTCTTACCACCATAATTATGCAACTAAATGTAGACCAAACATTTCCAATTTTTAAGGATATAGTCAATTAAAGTTATATTAGTTGCAGTAAGAAAAAGTCATTTAGGTGTTTTTTCTTCCACCTCGTTTTTCCCCCATAATTTTCCAAACTTTCGTCTTTTTTAGGTGTAATTTTCAAACCATGTCTGTGTCCCGTTTTTCCCCAATCATTTTCTTTAACATTGACATCCTACATATTCTGTTTTTCTTATTTCAACGCACATATTATTTTTGCTCATTCAAACGGTTTTTTCCCTTTCCAAATATGAGTTTTCAAAGTGATTGCTCTTCCTAAACTAAACTTTGAGAATTTATATTTCAAATTCTAGTCTGTTGCCAATTATGGCGATAGACATTGCTAATCATTGAACATTTCAACCAATTCGAGTCAATGGTACGTCACTTCTCATCAGAAAATTGACTGTTTGACAGCGTCATAAATTTTGTACACGTACACGACTAAAGGAATAAAAAGAAATATTTATTTTGTCATTTATGGTATACTTGATTATGGGGCAGAAACATGGACCACTTCTCAAAACGTGTGCCTAATGGTGAAGCTAGTAGAGATAGAGTAGTAGTCGGGGTTTACGAAAGACCAGAATGGATAAAATGAGGAGAGATCGTAGATGTTTATTAAGAAAACAATGGAATAAAGAATTAAAAGAAGGAACAACTTTCAAGGAATGGTATGGACAACTTAGAAGAATTCCGGAAGGAAGATGGCCAGAAAAAGTGAGAAAATGGATCCCCCTCTCTCAAAAAACAGTAGAAGTGATAAACTGGCAAGAAGATGGGAGCAGGAGATTTAGGAAATGTTGAATGAAAGGGATTGAACGATAGTGATTGGCTGTATAGAGAATTTTGGAGTGAAGGAGTTACCTGATGGTAACACAATGCGGGAAAACGCTAGTAAAAGTAAAACGGATTTCCGAAGAAACTTGTTTAGGGAAGTTTTAGAGAGTTATGCTCATAGAGTGGAATTCCCTAATGTTAGACAATTCTGTTTTGAAAAATGTATCGAGGAAAAAGAAAAAGAAATAAATACCAGAATTTTCGCTATACATTAGCGAATAAATAGCACACCCATCAGTAGTGTAAAAAAACAACCTAGTTGAATGCCACTAAACAATTTATGCACTTAAGATGTACATCTCACCAGGATGTTAGAAATGTTGTAATGCTTTGAAAAGTAATAATAGAAGATGTGCTGCTGGGTGGTTAGATATGACTCAGTTTCATTATCCAAAAATCGTTAGCTGAGCTGAGCGATGAACTATGAAGGGAGGTAATAGAATATACTACAACAACAGTAGCGGCATCAAGCGACTGTCCTTGAAAGTGCACAATCTGTTATATAAGCTTTTGTTTCGCAACGATTTATCATTGTCCTTATTCTGTGTACAATTCACTCACTCTAGCTGTCTTACTTTCACACTTGTGGTTTGTTCTTGTTCGGGTCGCCATTTTCTCTTATAAACAAACACAATGAAAATGCTTTCCAAATGAAAAGTATAACTAATTAGTTTTTGTTTACTTTTAAAAACAAAACTTGGAAATATTTATGAAAAGCTTTACCCAACTTATACTGTTTTTCTAAACATTTTCCACTTTTACTTTCTCTTACTCCAAGAGGAATAGTGCTAGGAGTAAGTATTGCGTCCGTATTCAGTTTTCCAAATTGAGTTTTCAACTGAGGTTTTCTGAATAAAAAAAAGCTTTATCGAAGTTTTGTGTGTGTTTGTGTGTGTGTGTGGGTGTGTGTCTGTGTGTGTGTCTGTATATGAGTGTGAAAACAAAATATCTAAAATATAAACAATCGGCGAAAGTTCAAACTTGGTATTCCGTTTTAGTATAGCAACGCATCTAATATGAAGTTTCGGGCAAAATCCATCAACTGGAAGTACAACTTTACTGAATGTTTTTTTTTTTCAATTTTTCGCGATTTACTTTAAACGTCGAATAACCTCGATAGACCATTAGGGCAACACGGCGGCAGATCACCTTACCCGCAAAGACTGTGTTAAAGCCCTGATCGACCTGAATTTTTCTGCAGCATTGCAAATGCATGCATCAGAGCATGAGAGTACAATCGATAACAAGAATAGTGGATTAAAACCACAGGCCAGAGGCTGGTAAAAAGTTATTTTTAATAGCTTACTTGCCCAGGCGGCTCATTGTAGAATTACTCTGCAAAGCCGTGCTGCTCTAAGTCTGAGAAGTGTGAGAAGTATGAGTCTCTAGGATGCCTGAATGCAAGCGAAGAAGAGGATATGTGTCATCATATTAATGTAATGGAAAACTATTTGTAACAGCAGCCTTCACCATCTCCAAAGCAGGAAATGCTCCAGGTAATTCAAAAGAACCTTAAACATTTTCTATCTGGATCACCTATGTCTCCATTCCGTAACCTCCATTAAAGATTTACTACTTAGACAAACAGTTCTGGACGACTATATGTCGGTTACAGACGCCCCCGAATCATAGTTTACGGTCTATTATTTTTTAGTCGACCCGACCTCAAATGTTAAAGTAATGTTTT
The DNA here is from genome assembly GCA_011037195.1 of Triatoma infestans. NCBI lineage: Eukaryota > Metazoa > Arthropoda > Insecta > Hemiptera > Reduviidae > Triatoma > Triatoma infestans. The sequence goes on along the minus strand of JAAEAF010002749.1, from coordinate 4,274 downwards.
GGATTTCAATCAGACTAAATTAACAATGGCCCAAGGTTGATCTTTTGCTCATAGTTTGTAGAACGCTACGAAAATATGAATAATAAAAGTGAATACAACAATTAATAGAAATAGATAATTAGCTATTAATAATATGGAAATATAGAGAGGTATTTTGTTGTTACATTATTTTACGATCAAGCTGTTTTTAGGTAAAGTATCCAATTTGTGTTCTTTAAATAGGATAGATAGAAAAAAGAGAGACATCTTGAAGAAGGAAAGAATGGCAGGACAAAATGTAAATCGTTTAAGAGGATTACTTTCCTCAGTTCTCTGCACTTGGGAATTTTTTTTCATCCTTTTCTTTTTTTCAGGAAAATCTTGTAACAGTAAAGTGATGCAAGGTACTGGGCGGAACTGCTCTACTGAATAAATACTACAGTAGTACTTTTAGTAGTTGGTTGGTAACAATGTTCATTTTTAGTGAATTTCAGAAAATGACAGAGGTCAGTTTAATCTTTTTTCCTTACGTTTCCCCCCTCCTAGACACTGCACATTTCTACAGCTACTTTTCCACACCAACCACTTTTCCATTAAAGTGCCTTTTTTTTTCATGGCCCACTATTATTACACTCGCATCAGAGAAAGAAAGTACCGGAAATGAAAAGGACACTTAACGAAATAATATAGTAACAATATGAAACAGAACACTTAAGGTTTCATGTTCGCTCTGTGATTTGTTATAAGCCAGTGTCTTGCCCAAATTGTAATAATCTTCTTCAGGGCACTGTTGCTTTGGCATTCAAAATGGCCTTATCCTAAAGAAGCCTATTGCAATAAGGGTCGGTTTATAACAAACCACTGACGCAGTTCCAAAACGAAAATTTAAGTATTTTGCATGAGAATGAAACCTTAAAGATCATATGGAGCAGATTAGAAAAAATTAGGGAAAGTATTGGAAGAGAAGTACATTTTTGCCATCCGAGAAGTACCACCTTTCGTAAGCATCACATTAGAAGAAATGAATGTAGAAATACTTTGATTGGTTTTACTACCTAGTTATTTGAAGTATTATCAACGCGACAGATTTTCGGAAATCTCCGGAAAGCTCTTAGATTTCACCGAATATATATATATATTTCTGAACACGAAAAAGTGGTTTGCGGAGACTAGTTGTGAAAGTGCGTTTGTGGTATTTGACCTGTGCTGATAACATAAAAACGAAAAATTGCATCAAGTGCAAACTTTATATTCAGTTGCTTTACTGCTGTAGACGACAAATAAGGTTTTTTTGGACAAAATTTTTGATGGCCTAAAAATTTTATTTTCAAAATTCTTTTCAAAGTATTCATTTTACGAACATTCTGGGTTCTAGGACATTGCGGGATAATACGTTGTTCACCGCTTATACAATACTGATGGCAAATATTTAATAAACATTCAAACTGCTAAAAAAAATTTTCATTTTCTGCAAAGAAAAGAATAGCGGTAAGAGAAAGTGTGGAGTTAGCGTTTCACACCAGAAATTTTAATCATTTTTAAGATAAGAGAAATTTTTAAATCCAGAGTTACTTTGCTGCCAGCCGAGTTATTAGACTTCACAAAATGAGATTTTACAAAATAATAAATAATAAAGAAAAACGAAATTAGTAATAAACTTTATAATATCATGAAAAAAATAGAAGGAAGAAGAGAAAATATGAAAAAAAAAAGAATGATTAATTATTAATTTTTTTTTTTTTTTGGAATAGAGTTATTTAATTAGGAACACTAAAAATGCGGGATGAAATAATAATTAGTTGCAGCCACCCTGCTTCTCGGTCTAGCTCGCTCCATCCATTTCCACGGGGAACACGATCATGGTGGCCGTTATTATAGTTCGGCTAATAATTTCTTTAGACTAATATTCATTATATAAAAGAATGATGGTTATTTAATGGCAGACAGTACCGTCCGCCCGCCTGCTGAGCGAAGAGTATGGCCTTTTTGAAGTCTAACGAGTAAATGATCGCCAAATTAGGGTGTAAAATAGGATTTAATTTTAACTAGGCGCCTCTAACGCCAATAGAGCCTTTTTTTTTTTGTTTTTTCTGAGGAGAATTTTAGCTATTACAACTGTAATAATATTGCCAATTTTATTATTATGATTTTTCCTTTTTATTTTGTTTTTTTGGTTTATAATTAATTTTGGCTAAAAAATTAAAATATGGAGCCAGTAAACCCAAAAATTTGTTACGTCTGATTACAATTTTATAACAACTTCTACCTAGCTAACAAGGAATTCACTAACTCATTTGAGGCTATCAAGATCGAGCCCTGTCGTATTGAAGAGAATCCCAAAGCGTTTCATTTAAGGCTTATTAGTTAGGTATTGGTGATATAGAATGAGCAAAGCTATTATCAGAAGTCCTCAGAAACCCCCTCTCACAAAGATTTTTTTAAAAATCTTTTCGAGAAAAATGTTTGCAATATGGATGTGGACGTAAAAGACATCTAGGTCAAAAAAAAAAAGGATGAAAAATGTTCCACATAGAAGGGAACATTTGTGACTTTTTCTGCTTCTGGTAAGAGGAAGTCTTGCGATCGCGTCACATTTTCAAAATTAAGTCCTTCACAGAAATACATATTTTGAGGTCTCCAGCGTACGTAAAAAAGATTTTTAGCGAATGGTCTCTAGTTGTGTGTGTGTGTGTGTGTGTGTGTGTGTGCTTGTGAAAAAAATATCATAGAAACGAAAAATCGCAGAAGCTTAAACTTGGTATTCTGTTTAGCTACTGTCACGAATTATGTCAGATAGGTATGACAGGAAGTTTTCGGGCAAAATCCATCGACCAAAAGTGAGCTCACGGAATGATTTCTTTTTTCTGTTTTTCGCGATTTCCTCATAAACAGCTTCACGATTTAGACCTCACACCCATGAATAATTAATCACGTTTATTGGAAACATTTTCCTGGGTAAAATTGACTTGGGGCAGGTGTACTGGTGGGAAAATTAACTTAAAGTTTCCTTCTAAAGTACTATTTCAATACAATATGTGTTTTAGCACTCATATAATATTAAGCCATATCAAAGCATTGCTGGATTTCCAAATTTTGAGAAAATTTGTGTTAACTGGAAGTGCAAGTTTACAGATTAGGTTTTTGAAATTTTTGGAATTTTCACGAAAATATGTATAAAGGTTTCCATTAGACTTGGAAACTAACTGCACAATTGTAAACGTACAATTTTTTTTTGAAACATTATTAAAAAAAAAAAAATATTTTAATTAGGGCGCTGTTTTAATTCATGGGCGTTAAATTTCAATTGTTCTATGCACTTAATTCTGTTGTTATTGGTGGGCTCTACTGAATATAATCACTTTTCTACCTACCAAGGTTGATAGCTCGGTACTTGCGTCCCCTGCCAATCCAGTTTAAAGATAATTTTTCATTTTATATAACAATTGTATTAACAGAAGTAAGAGAAATTCATGCTAGTTTATGCATTATACTTGTAGCAAATATAGGAAAAACACTGGCCCCATTTTAGAAAAAGTCACTGATAAACTTAAAAATTAGATTCTGTAAAATTTCACTTCCGGTTAAACGATCTTCTATAAAATTATTTATTTAACAATATTAAAATTCTTTCTATATTTATATAGTTAGCAGAATTCTGAATAGTACTTAAGAAGAAAATCCTGAGATTTCCGCTTTCCTAGACACCCCGTAAAAATTAATTTTTCTACAAAACTGTTTAGAAAAAAAATGCTAGTCTTTCATGTGTTGTAGCTGACATAGGACGTTTAAAGAAAAACTAGTGTAATAAGCGGCCATGTTCGAGAAAATTGCGCTAAAACTAATGGAAACATTTTTTTAATTCCGGTTGATAGAATTTAACAGTAATCTTTGTAGCAGTTGTGATCATATAGCGATACCTAACCGCCATATAAAATTCAAGCATCCAGTGTTTTTATATTTTTTTAAGAGAAAATTTAATTTTGAAAAAATAACACGACTTTCTCTTATTCTCGTTGGTTCTAAAAGGTAGATTTTCTTAAAATTAGAAGTTTTCAAAGGTTACCTACCTTCAACATTGTAAGTAGGGCAATTCTGAGGTCATCGTCAGCTCCCGCTCGCAGGAATTGTTTCAAATAGAACGTGGATATGTTTTAATATGAGTAGCTAGTACGGACAAGCCTAAAGATTTCCGGTGGTGCAGGAAATTCACACATTCAGACAATCGATTTTCTACAAACTCTGTATTCTAGCTAATAAACTTTAAATTCTCACTAATATCGGTTGTAAAACCGTAC